>JAPMUY010002291.1:0-5000 GCA_026901105.3 Galaxias olidus
CATCAGACTTCACCCCTACATCAGACTCTCTCACCACCTCACATCAGACTCTTACCACCTCACATCAGACTCTCTCACCTCCTCACATCAGACTCTCTCACCTCACATCAGACTCTCTCACCTCCTCACATCAGACTCTCTCACCTCACATCAGACTCTCTCACCTCACATCAGAATCTCTCACCTCACATCAGACTCTTTCTTTGTCTCCTCCACTTATTATGTCTGAACCTCACATCAGACTCTCTCACCTCACATCAGACTCTTCTCTCTCACCTCACATCAGACTCTCTCTCCTCCTCACTCATCAGACTCTCCCACCTCACATCAGACTCTCTCACCTCACATCAGACTCTCTCTCTCACTCTCTCACATCAGACTCTCTCTCCCCTCACATCAGACTCTCTCACCTCCTCACATCAGACTCTCTCACCTCACATCATATTCTCTCACCACATATCACACTCTCTCACCTCACATCAGACTCTCTCACCTCACATCAGACTCTCTCACCACCTCACATCAGACTCTCTCACCTCCTCACATCAGACTCTCTCACCCTCACATCAGATTCTCTCACCACACATCAGACAGACACACTGACTCCAGTGCTATTGGCCATGCCTTGGACAGGACACTGATAGGAGGATGAACCCTGACATGTTTTATTGAACGACATAAAGACATGATTTCCCTCTTCTATGCTCGGTAATGTTTTGTTTTGTTGTGGCGCTCTTCTCATCCTTCACTCTATGCCTGCTGTGATTTGAAACAAGATGGCGTTCAACTTCTCCATGAACTTCTCCCCGGTAAGCCTTGGTACACATCATAACATATCCTAAATCCTATTCACCGTGGTTATTAAACCAAGTGTTTGGGAGTTGTTAACTACATGTAAGCTATGCTTTTAGAGTACCTTCCCCAACACTGATTAAAACATATAAGCAGCAATCAGAGAAACCAGAGGAATTATTCTATGGTCCAATTCCAATCCCTTAAAATTAAAATTCCCCACATTTTAAGTTACAAATGCACAGGTGGTTTTGGTTTGTCGTTACTCTCAACTTTGCATCCCAATGCAAATGCACTTGCAATATTGGCGTGTTGAATGGTTCTATCCCACGTTCAACCACTAGATGCCGCTGTTTACCCACAGTTTGATCATTCAAGTTCTCCTCTTGCTGTGATCTGACGTCGGTTCTATCTCTTCCGTGGTCGTGTTTGGACCACAGATGAGCAGAGTGACATTCAGGAGGTCCTCGCTGTTTTTATTATACGTGGTATCACACTCCACGGTGATGTGAATACTGTTTTAGCGACACACCCCACAATAACAGTCCCTGATGACAAGTTTTAGGCTAGTTATAGCCTAATACAAAAAGGGCAATCCATTTAAAAAATGTGTTTGTTTAACTGTTTTGCAATCTAGCTGTTCATTTAACGTTTGGGTCAAAACCCCCTAGGCTAATGTTAAAAGCTTTCTCTACATTCTAAAATGCACAGGTGGTTTGTCGCTACTCTAAACTTTGCATCCCAATGCAAATTGGCATGAGGGGTAAATAACTCGAGACAATACGCTTTTTATTTTAGTCTAAAATATGCGTCCAGACTGCGTGACTACCCATAAACGTAACATGTTATTTAGCATATAATCTAGTATTTATTAAGGCTAGACAATTTTATAGCCTAAAGACTACCTGACTTCATTGAGGTTCTAGTTATAGATCTGTCGTCTATCAAGAGACCCGTAGAGGTTCTCGTTGAACAGGAGACTGGAGAATGAATTCCTCTCCCTTTGAGCGTACACAGCTAGCAACGGCAGAATCTCGCTGAATAGGCATCCTTTGCGCTGCACACAGCGGAAAGCGTAACATTGGTGTGTACGTGAGTCTGTATGACTGTAGGCGCACACAGGAGGCGGGGAGCGGAGCGAAGCGGCGGACGGGGAGTGGATTGAGGATCCCAGTCTACCGTTGTGAGTGCAAAACAGAACACGGGTTAGAATATTTCGGTGGGCGTGGGTGTGTTGAACGTTAAGGATTCGTTAAACCGTTCAGATGAAGAGATGGCAGCGGATTCAACTCGGAGATTTACGAAAAACCTTCTGAAACCGGGGAGCGCAGCGGAGATTCGACAGACAGCATGCAACGCCGTGAGACACTCAGCGATGACGGTGAGTGGCTTGTAATGAGGCTTATAAAGATATTTCTACTCAACTGCCACCTGTGGGTTGCTAATTGAGGCAGGAACGGTCTGGGATTACGGTGAGAATCTGGTATAATGCCGCGGATCCTTGTTTTATGGGACATTCCTTTCAGTTTTGGATGAGATACGCTATTGACTTGCAGGGTAGGCTGTAGACCGCAGCGCTGCAGCCTGTTATTCTGGTCTTGACATTGAGATTCATATTTGTTTTGTTTATATTCTTTTTCTCTCAATTGAAACTTATTCCAGCATATATGAACTGTTGTTGAACACATTTGTCTTAAACAGAGACTGAGCTATTGATGCAGATTAACAACGTTCAAAACACATTTTCATTGAAAAGGCACAGCCTGCTGAACTGTAATAGAATGAGGGAGACATAGGCGAGGTTTGTGAATGAGCTCCAATGCTTTTAAACGATTGGCTATTACTCTGGTACTAAACTACTTCAGCCAATATCGTATTTCCTCTGTGGCTTCTGTGTATTTTCCCCTCTGCCTCGTGGATTTAAATAAATAACGGTTTTGGTTGTAGACGTGAGCCCTTCGTGGGAAATGCCTGCTTCGAGTCTAGAATGAGGTGTGACGTAGGTAGTAGTGGCATCAGTGCAGCGGTGCAGAGAGAAAGAGCGAGAGAGAGACAGAGAGAGAGAGAGAGAGAGAGAGAGGGAGGGAGGAAGGGGGAGGGGACGGACGGACGGACGGAGAGAAGAGGGCGCGATGGAATTTGACCGTGGGGCATTTAAAATAGCCGCTCGGTTAAATGGCGTCCATTCATCTTTATTTAGCTCTCCCAGATGTGAGGGTTGTGTGGAACTCTAGAACTGCATTGTGGCTGCAGGACTTGATTATGCGCGTGGGGACTGCACATGCACACACACACACACACACACACACACAGAGAGAGAGAGAGAGAGAGTGTCTACAGTGTCTACTAAAGTGCCTTATAGGTCATGACAATGCAGGATTTACTTCTGTTGTCCTTTTAGGTCAGTCACATGACCGACCAGGGGAGCAATCCTCTTACCTGACTGTGCGTGTGCGTGTGTGTGTGTGTGTGTGTGTGCGTGTGTGTGTGTGTGTGTTTCTGTGTGTAAGTGTGTGCGGTACATGCCTCTACATTTGTGTGAATGGAGATTAGCATGGAGAAAGGTCATTCCACTCCAGCGCCTCCTCCTCCTCACAGCGCCTCCTCCTCCTCACAGCGCCTGGCCCTCACTCCTCTCTCCACACTCCACAGTCTGTAAGTGGTTCCTCCAGAGTGCACCAGTGGCACCGGGCTGGTTCATAAGGGGTTTTTCCAGAGTCCACCAGGACTGGTTCATAAGTGCTTCCTCCAGAGTGCACCAGTGGCACCGGGCTGGTTCATAAGGGGTTCCTCCAGTGTCCACCAGTGGCACCGGGCAGGTTCAAAAGGGGTTCCTCCAGTGTCTACCAGTGGCACCAGGCAGGTTCATAAGTGGTTCTTTCAGAGTGCACAAGTGGCACCGGGCTGGTTCATAAGTGGTTCTTCCAGAGTCCACCGGTGGCACTGGGCTGGTTCAGGAACTGGGACACTGAAACCCACAGGGACCAATGACATCGTAGTAGAATCCAGTAGAACATTAGAGTAGATCGGAACATTCACAGACTTAAAGGAATGAAATTAAAAGTAAATTAATTCACAATGATGAATACCTGAAATAATGGATTGTAGTGTAACGGATGAAGCGATCAATAAGGAAAGGATGTGGAATCGAGCAGGATAATAGGTTACGAGGTTATTGATTTGTTTATCAATAGGTATTGATGAATTCCTTGACGTGTATTGATGATGTTGCAGCATCTCTACGGAGTGTTGATATTAGCAATGGCCATTTTTTTTGTGTTACCGATCTCAACCTTAAATGCCTTGCACGAGGGCACAGCAGCTGCCCTAGCTCTCTAAAGTAAGAGACCTTTTTTCTTTACAGAGAGATGAATTGAAACAAGCCAACCTTGAAATCAAACACGAAACGTCCAAAAGATCACACCGCATTAATCTGAATAATCTGATGGTGCGGTTACAGATTAGGATCATGGCCCCTGTTGTTTTATGAAACCATGGTAACCCAGGATGTCAGAGAGCATGTGTGATTCTCTCTCTCTCTCTCTCAGATCAGATCAGGTCAGTATGTGTGTATAGAAACAGTATGTGGAAGGGCAGTAAGCGTACGAGTGACTGCGTTACAAAGTGTGTGTGTGTACTCTTACTGTTGGTAGTACTGCACTTACATGACTTAGATAGGTTACAAGCTTGTATGGGTAATGAGTTGGACCTCTGCTTTTGTGTGTGTGTGTGTGTGTGTGTGTGTGTGTGTGTGTGACGTTAATGCATGGTCTTTGTTGTTTGGAAAAAGCAGGTCAGCAAAATCAAGCCCTATGGGAGATCATTTATTGAGGCGTGACACACACACACACACACACACACACACACACACACACACACACACACACACACACACACACACACACACACGTACACACACTCTCTTTCTTTATCGGTCTCTCTCTCTCTCTCTTTCTCTCCCTCCTCTCTCTCTTTCTCTCTTTTGTGTCTCTCACTCTATCCCTCCCGTTGCTAGTAGTAATTATAGTTTTAGGCAAAGTTAGATCAGCGATGGTCGTTACTGGTGTCCTGAAGCGACATCGATCTGTTTTTGCATGTCCCACGTGAACACGCAGACACACACACACACACACACACACACACACACACACACACACACATATTTGCCCTCTCAGTGAGCTGCACTCTCCTCTTGGTTCTCTGTGGCG
>JAPMUY010002291.1:20000-21020 GCA_026901105.3 Galaxias olidus
ACACACACACACACACACAGTACAGTTTGTCTCTCTATAGTAGTCCCAGTCTGCTCTATAACCACCACTGTTAGTATAACAGCAGAGCCTCAGGCTCTAGGCCATGTTTCCCTGGGGACGTTATCAGCACAACACCTCTGGCTGTCAGACAGCAGGCTGAGTGGGAACAACAATCCGGCCTCCAGGGCGTTTCAGACGGCTGTAATGTTACACAGCGTTGACTAATAGAGTCTGCATGTGTGTTTCTCCAGAGGAGACGCAGCAGATATCTGCTTCTACCGGAACCCTAGAAATTTTGGGATTAGGGTTGGTGCTGGAATTTGTGGAAATGTGGTGAGATAAATCCCTTTGGTCCAGACCAGTGTGACCGCGCTGACACTGCTCTTCGGCGAAGACTCAACCCTCCATTAAAACCTGTCACTCCAGCTCTGCTGTCATCTCTGCAGTCCCAACTCACCAGCCATGTCACCAAGGGCTCCTCCGTCTGCTCACACATGCCTAGCGCTGTCTGCCAATGCGGGGTGTGTGTGTGTGTGTGTATACTATTAATGTGTGCGTGTGTGTGCGCACGTCTGTCTCGCGCGGGGGGGGGGGGGGGGGGGGGCGCTACGGTAACTACCATCATGTGTATGTGTGGGGGGGGGGCGCGCGCGCGGGGGAACCCCCCCTTACTAACAATGCGTCTATTAATAACAAAACAGCAAGATTTATAGATAGAGAGATAAATAATACAACACATTTAATATTTGAAACCTTTTAGCTATCTGTGCGACAGAGAGCGCGCCTGCCTCTGTATGTGTATTATTAATATATATATATATATATATGTGTGTGTATATATTATATACATTAATAAATTAATATATATAATGCAATAATAATATATATATATTAATATGTAGTAATATGTTTTATTATGACTGAAACACCTTTAGCTAGCTAGACATCTTTATCTGTGCGTAGAACCCTGCATATATATATATTAATACAATTAATATTAATATATATTAATGTGTGTGT
>JAPMUY010002293.1:12500-17500 GCA_026901105.3 Galaxias olidus
AAATCCTGAATCTGAGTCGCCCTGCCCCCCTCTATTTGAATACCCGCCAGCCCCCCTCCTCTGACGCTGGGCATACTTGCTCCAGAGTCACCCTGCCCATCAACGTGGTTGGTTAAAAATGGTTACTTAAACATTTGTGACGTCACAAATCTGGCTTGCCTGAACTCGTCCGTTTGAGACTGTCTTTGGTGCACTGCAGTTTCTAATAATATATATATATTTAAATAAGAATAAGAATATACAGTATATCATATACAACAGAACAGAACGTCTCCCCCTTTCCCCCGGTTTGATATGCTCTCTCTCTCTCTCTCTCTCTCTCTCTCTCTCTCTCTCTCTCTCTCTCTCTCTCTCTCTCTCTCTCTCTCTCTCTCTCTCTCTCTCTCTCTCTCTCTCTCTCTCTCTCTCTCTCTCTCTCTCTCTCTCTCTCTCTCTCTCTCTCTCTCTCTCTCTCTCTCTCTCTCTCTCTCTCTCTCTCTCTCTCTCTCGCTCTGTCTCTGTCTAAATTCAATTTGAATTTCAATGCTTTCTTGACGTTACTGTACAAAAGGAGACAATATTGCCAAAGCGGATTACTAGAGATTGCTTTAAAGAGATCGCAATAAGAAACAGATCATTTTAAAATAATGAGACAATTACAAATGTATATGTATACATTATACATTTTTTTATTTTTTTTATTCAGGTACTGTACAAACTAAATGCAGTGTGTTGTGGGCCTGTGTGTGTGTGTGTGTGTGTGTGTGTGTGTGTGTATGTGTGTGTGTGTGTGTGTGTGTGTGTCAGTGGGTGGGTGTGCATGTGTGTATGTTGATCACTCACTATCCCTCAGGTTGTGGCATGCATAAATATACTCTCTCTCTCTCTTTCTCTCTCTCTCTCTCTCTCTCTCCCTCTCCTAACTCGGTCTCTATCACTTCTCTCTCTCTCTCTCTCCCTCTCCTAGCTCTGTCTCTATCACTTCTCTCACTTCTCTCTCTCTCTCTCTTCTTACTCTCTTTCCCTTTTTTCCTTTCTCTTTCTCTCTCTCCCTCTCTCTGTCTCTCTGAGTCTCAACGGGTCTAACGCCTTAACGGGGCTTTAACCTGGTGTCTGTATGTCTGGGTCCCCCCTAACGGGGCTTTAACCTGGTGTCTATATGTCTGGGCCCCCCTTAACGGGGCTTTAACCTGGTGTCTATATGTCTGGGTCCCCCTTAACGGGGCTTTAACCTGGTGTCTATATATCTGGGTCCCCCCTAATGGGGCTTTAACCTGGTGTCTATATGTCTGGGCCCCCCCTAACGGGGCTTTAACCTGGTGTCTATATGTCTGGGTCCCCCTTAACGGGGCTTTAACCTGGTGTCTATATGTCTGGGTCCCCCTTAACGGGGCTTTAACCTGGTGTCTATATGTCTGGGCCCCCCTTAACGGGGCTTTAACCTGGTGTCTATATGTCTGGGCCCCCCTTAACAGGGCTTTAACCTGGTGTCTGTATGTCTGGGTCCCCCTTAACGGGGCTTTAACCTGGTGTCTATATGTCTGGGCCCCCCTTAACGGGGCTTTAACCTGGTGTCTATATGTCTGGGCCCCCCTTAACGGGGCTTTAACCTGGTGTCTATATGTCTGGGCCCCCCTTAATGGGGCGTTAACCTGGTGTCTAACATAACGGGCCCCCCTTAACAGGGCTTTAACCTGGTGTCTATATGTCTGGGTCCCCCCTAACGGGGCTTTAACCTGGTGTCTAAATGTCTGGGCCCCCCTTAACGGGGGCTTTGGTCTGGTGTCTATATGTCTGGGCCCCCCTTAATGGGGCTTTGGTCTGGTGTCTATATGTCTGGGCCCCCCTTAATGGGGCTTTAACCTGGTGTCTAACATAACGGGCCCCCCTTAACGGGGCTTTAACCTGGTGTCTATATGTCTGGGCCCCCCCTAACGGGGCTTTGACCTGGTGTCTATATGTCTGGGCCCCCCTTAACGGGGGCTCTGGCCTGGTGTCTAAATGTCTGGGCCCCCCTTAACGGGGCTTTGGTCTGGTGTCTATATGTCTTGGCCCCCCTTAATGGGGCTTTAACCTGGTGTCTATATGTCTGGGCCCCCCTTAACGGGGGCTCTGGCCTGGTGTCTAACATAACGGGCCCCCCTTAACGGGGCTCTGGGGGTTCTTGGGGAGGCACCAACACAATGATCACAGGCATGTCTCAGGAATCCTCTCTGAGCGTGAACACACCACTGCATATGGATTGATTTCATAAAGGCTTAGAGATTATACAGTATATGTATATAATATAATATAATTACATGATCACACATTCAGCTCCTCATCCTCGCGCCCTTTGACCTTCTGCAGAGGTTTGGTCCTCTTCGTTGAGAACCCCAACACGCTTCCTCTTTCTATTGATCGCTGAGCCACAGAATGTTTCTGCTGCTGGAGGAACAATCCATGTGTTTGCTTTGCTTGACCAGGCCACACATCCAGCCACTCTGCACCTCCCTCTGGCCCTGTGGTTCAGCGGGGTAACGGGGTAACGGGGTAACGGGTAACGGGGTAACGGGTAACGGGTAACGGGGTAACGGGGTAACGGTTGTGTAAGGGAGACGCTCTTCAATTGTCAGCACCTTGCACAGACACGCTCCTTTGGAAAAGTTGGATGTTTGCGTCTTTTCAGCCGATTCCAGGATAGTTCCATATTTGCAGATTGCTGGTCGGTTTTTTGTCAACCGATCAATCCCGGCTCCAAGGCCAGTTCAGGCTAAAGGCCCTGTGTTGGGATTGGCTCCCAGAACAAACATTATTCTGTGAAAGGCTTTCTCTGTAGATCCATTCGATCCTGCATTTCGATCCACGATGGCCATGTAAGACTGGGATGTCTGCTAGACTGCTCAAAGGGAAACACACACACACACACACACACACACACACACATAAATACACTCACACACATACACACTCGCACAAAACACACACACACACACACACACACACACACACACGCACATAAATACACGCACGCACGCACACATACACACACACGCATAAAACACACACGCACACACACACTCACCTGATTACAAACTGTCTCATCTGATATCATCTCATTGCAGCATCTCGACAGTGTACAAGCCTCTACCAATATACAGCGTTTGCCATTCACAATGTTTATTATGGTTACTTAAAGCACACGCACACACACTCTCACACACACACACACACACACACACACACACACACACACTACTATTGTCTCCTATCGCTCATATAAATACTGTCACTGACACACACACTGTTTTTCTCTCTCACACACAGATAGGGAAATGGCTTCTCTTGCTTGCTCACGCAGCTAAACTGAGGCCTGACGTCTTCATAGAAATCGCCGTTTCAAAGCACTCAGAAAGAGAGATGTTAACCTTTTGCAATATCATCTCGCATTAAATATGAATCCCAGCTGAGCTTTGATGTTGGCTGGAGACAGTGGGAGTCTTGTGTGTGATGTCCGTGCGTGTCCCAGTGGCGCCCTCTAGTGGCCACATCCATACCTCCGGTGGTACACAGAGGGATAGCGAGCGGCCAGTGGAGAGGTAGTTTAATCCCCTCAGCCATCTCTCCTTTAACAGAGACCTCTGCTGCACTAGCCGGGCTATCGTGATCATCTTCATGTGTTTAACGGCCAGAGAGGAGCCGTGCGTGTGTGTGTGTGTGTGTGTGTGTGTGTGTGTGTGTGTGTGTGTGTGTGTGTGCACGACCTCTTTGTGTGTGTTGCAGAGAGACTAGAGTGTTTAGGGTGTGTCTAGTCGTGCCTATATGAGAGAGACAATGCTGTCATGTGTCTGAGTGCTCACGCGATTCCTCTGTAAATGTTAATACTGTATGCATTAGCGTGTGTGTGTGTGTGTGTGTGTGTGTGTGTGTGAGGCAGAGGGTGGGGAAGAGAAGCACAGAGAGACACAGAGAGAGGGAGGAAGAAGCTAAATAATTGATGGCCCCCCGCCTCCTCCCTGCTCAGATAACCCTCATAGTGAGGGGCTAAGTAGGACTGCACAGGCTGATTTAGGAGACACCTCCTCACCTACACCTCCTTACTCCTCCTCACCTTCACCTCCTTACTCCTCCTCACCTACACCTCCTTACTCCTCCCACCTCCTCACCTTCACCGCCTTACTCCTCCTCACCTTCACCTCCTTACTCCTCCCACCTCCTCACCTTCACCTCCTTACTCCTCCCACCTCCTCACCTTCACCTCCTTACTCCTCCTCACCTTCACCTCCTCACCTTCACCTCCTTACTCCTCCTCACCTTCACCTCCTCACCTTCACCTCCTTACTCCTCCCACCTCTTCACCTTCACCTCCTTACTCCTCCCACCTCCTCACCTACACCTCCTTACTCCTCTCCAGACCGTGTTTAGCTGTAAAGAAAGTGTTTGAAATGACACGGTGCGGATTAGGAGCGCCTGCTCCCCCTCTCCTCCTCTTCCGCTGAATATTCATAGCTCTTTTCCAGTCGCACAGTCCCAGTGGAGGAGGGGGACACATCGCTGGCAGGCTGAGCAGGATCACCTGTTTTAGACAGAGAGTTGTAGTGTGGGTTAGACAGGGTTGCAGTGTGTTTCAGACAGAGTTGTAGTCTGCTCAGTGTGTGTGTGTGTGTGTGTGTGTGTGTGTGTGTGTGTGTGCTGAAGCAGAGCTCTGCTCAGTGAATGACAGTGTGCTGTGTTCCGGAGGGTTCTACTGCCAGTAGACGTTTGACTTCAAATCATTCAAAGTTCCAGACACACCGGAGTGTTCTTCACTGTCTGAACGTGGTTGTTGTCCGTGGAGTCGGGTCCAGGGAGGGGGTCGGGGGTCGGGGGTCGGGGGTGGAGCCCCTCCTTTGTTCGGCAGCCCCCGCCCCACCCAGGCAGGACCTCAGTATTCCCACAAGCTTTTATTCCAGCTCCTTGTTTCCCTCCTCCTCCTCCTCCTCCTCCTCCTCCTCTCCGCCTTTGTTAGAGACAGCCCCTCACTCTGCCCTCCCTCCTCCCTC
>JAPMUY010002293.1:27500-32500 GCA_026901105.3 Galaxias olidus
CCCCAGCTGTCTGCTCCCAGTGTAATTGCTGCCGGGGGCCTGCGCTGTCTGCTCCCAGTGTAATTGCTGCCGGGGGCCCCAGCTGTCTGCTCCCAGTGTAATCGCTGCTGGGGGTCCCAGTTGTCTGCTCCCAGTGTCTCTTTCACTCGCCTCTCGGCTCGGTCGCAACTGCTAAAGCTCTACGTGAAAAGAGAGGCGTTGTTTTGCAGAAAAAAAGAAAGGAAGAAAGTGAGGAAGAAAGGAGAGCTAGACAGATTGTGTGAGCGAGGGATGTCTGCCTTTTAACGGGGGCTGATTCCAGCGTTAAGGAGGGGAGGAAATGTTTGTAAATTTTGTTTGTTTTCCTGTTTCTCTATCAAATGAGGTGCCAAAAGTTCAATCGTAGCTTGCAGATATTATTTGTTTCTGGGTTTTTTTTAATGGAAAAATGAAATTGCAGTTCATTTTTAAGATGTGTGCAGCTTTCAAGAAGGACTCTAAACATTGAGACTATAGAATATCACTACTGAACACGGGAAACTTGACCCTAACCCTGACCCTGACCCTGACCCTAACCCTAACCCTAACCCTAACCCTGACCCTAACCCTAACCCTAGAGTAGGATACCTCCTCTCTGAAACGTCCTCCATTTATCTCCCTGGAAGGATTTAATCCAGAACCACCTCACCTTATGGATAGAGCCCAGGATGGGTTTGATGTGTTGGCCCTCTGAGGGTCTGGTGTGTAGCTGCTCCTGGCTGGTCTGGCTGGTGGTCTGGCTGTGTTCAGTGCAGCATAGCCCCCCCCCCCTCTCTACTCTGGCTGTGTTCAGTGCAGCATAAAGCCCCCCTCTCCCCCCCCCCCCCCCCCCCCTACTCTGGCTGTTTGAGGTGGCTGTCCTCTCCAGCTTCACTGAGCACATTCTGTTCCTCTCAAACAGCAGCAGTGTTCTGTTTGGACATGTGTCACTGATCTTTTCCTTACTTGATGATTTCAATCAAAATCAGACTGAAGCTCAACATGGAGAGCTGTCAGACACAAAGCAGGTGTGAGGCCGTTTACCGTGTGCGTCAGCGTGATTATTAACGTTTACCGTGTGCGTCAGCGTGATTGTTAACGTTTATCGTGTGCGTCAGCGTGATTATTAACGTTTACCGTGTGCGTCAGCGTGATTATTAACGTTTACCGTGTGCGTCAGCGTGATTATTAACGTTTACCGTGATTATTAACGTTTACCGTGTGCGTCAGCGTGATTATTAACGTTTACCGTGTGCGTCAGCGTGATTATTAACGTTTACCGTGTGCGTCAGCGTGATTATTAACGTTTACCGTGTGCGTCAGCGTGATTATTAACGTTTACCGTGTGCGTCAGCGTGATTATTAACATTTACCGTGTGCGTCAGCGTGATTATTAACGTTTACCGTGTGCGTCAGCGTTGATTATTAACGTTTACTGTGTGCGTCAGCGATTATTAACGCTTTACCGTGTGCGCCAGCGTGATTATTAACATTTACCGTGTGCGTCAGCGTGATTATTAACGTTTACCGTGTGCGCCAGCGTGATTATTAACGCCATCCGTGTGCGTCAGCGTGATTATTAACATTTACCGTGTGCGTCAGCGTGATTATTAACGTTTACCGTGTGCGTCAGCGTGATTATTAACCAGTGGAATCGACCCGGTAACTGGTGTGTCATCAGCAGGGGGAAAGTGACAAAGTTACAAGCAGCCTTTAATTAGTTCATTAGCCTCAGAAGACTCAACGAGGAAGAGGGTCAGCTCGTTAACGCCTCTTTCTCTTCAGGGAGTAGTAGTAACAGTAGTAGTTTGATCAGACACCTTACTCTTTAGATAATAGAGTAGTAGCAGTAGTAGTAGTAGTAGTAGTAGTAGTAGTAGTAGCTATTTGATCAGACACCTTACTCTTTAGATAATAGAGTAGTAGTAGTAGTAGTAGTAGTAGTAGTAATCTTTATCATTATAACACAGTAGTAGTAGTAGTAAGTAGTAGTAGTAGTAGTAGTAGTAGTAGTAGTAGTAGTAGTAGTAGTAGTAGTAGTAGTAGTAGCAGTAGTAGTCTGCTAGTAGTAGTAGTAGAAGTAGTAGTAGCTCGTCGGTTTGACTCCTTACTCTTTAGATAATGAGTAGTAGTAGTAGTAGTAGTAGTAGTAGTAGCTCGTCGGTTTGACTCCTTACCATTGTGGGTATTTATGTGCCGGAATATGTTGATGTGGAATATTTTCTTAAAGAAACCTCAATTATAATTGTTAATAATATTACTTGATGAGTCCCACTGAGCTGGCAGGTGGCCTTACTAGAAGTATGTGCCCGCTCAATTGGCTTCATCCATCTCTGCTTGGAGTAATGAATAGCCGTCAGTATGAATCCTTCTACTTGGCGTGTGTCTGTGAGCGGGCTGCCCGGAGGACTCTCTGTAGCAGCTAATGGAATAGAGGCTCCAATTGAAAAGTGATTTGATCTAGAACCCAGAAAGGCTCGGAGCTTAAGAAAGTGCTTGTGGGCTCTCTTACTCGTTTCAAAAACTATCTTCTTCCGAAGGAAGTGTCAAACTTTCTCTCCAGCTTTGAAAGAAATAATACAGTAAACCCAGTCCTGCATGTCGCCCTGAAAAAAGAAAACCCTGCATCTTGTCACATCTCTCTGGTAATTTATTCAGCCAGAGTTTTGCCTGTGTTCTTGACAGTGCGCCTCACTCCGACAGGCAAAATTAATTATGACTAGTGGGCTATCTTAATTAAATCTTTTCATGGCATAGATTTCAGACAAAAGAGGCAAACTATCTACCTCATCTTTTTTTGGGCGGGGAAGAGGCGCTGGAAGGGGCTCATATATGGATATCAAAGGTACTTTGTTAACTTCCCAATCAGCGTTTTAGCTCAGAGTCTTCACTACAGAGGCCTCTTTATAAAGCAGTAGCACGGTCATACTGCGTTGTTAGTGCATTACACACACACACACACACACACACACACACACACACACACACACACACTCAAACCCTGCCTTGACATTATCAGGATAAAGTTTGTTGCCCTTCTATAAAGTACACAGCCCCATGAACTGGTAGAACCCTGTCCTCTGCACCCTTTCAGAGAACTCTCTGTCTGTGGACTCAGCGTAGTCTTAAGGCGAGTGTCACACACACACACACACACACACAAAGCTCTGTGGGAATCCTTCTGTACGCTAAACACAAGGAGACAAACGTGGGGACTGAGTCTGATCAGTGGCCCTGGAAGGTCTGTGAGGCGGTGGCCGCTGACGATCGATGGACAAAGCAGAGGAGGGACGGAGGAGGAAGACTACTGGCTCAACGAGAAGAAGGCCAGGGAGGAGTCTGGACCTGGACGGGCTGTTTGGGTCCTGGTTCTTGGCCAAAGTGGTTGTTGACAGTGTCAGGGCAGGATGTTTTCCCTGAGGTAACCCCCACAGCCCGGGCCACTGAGAGACGCCCCCTGGAGGTGAGGGGTCACTGTGACACACTGAGAGACGCCCCCTGGAGGTGAGGGGTCACTGTGACACACTGAGAGACGCCCCCTGGAGGTGAGGGGTCACTGTGACACACTGAGAGGCGCCCCCTGGTGGTGAGGGGTCACTGTGACACGCTGAGAGGCGCTCCCTGGAGGTGAGGGGTCACTGTGACACACTGAGAGGCGCCCCTGGTGGTGAGGGGTCACTGTAGTTGTTAGGCACACTGAGAGGCGCTCTGTGTCAGGGGTAATAATAGGCTGGACTACTGTAATGGTCGTCTCTCCTTCCTCTCTGTCCGTCCAGTCGTGTCAGTTTTTTATCGGCTTGTTGAACTTTATAAAGTAGAATTAAAAATTAACTCTGCTAAACATTATGGTAATGGCCTGTTACTTCTCCTGATAGAGCCGGTCTATTTGATTAGGCACCGTAATCAACACATGGTTCCTGGTACAACTCAGGAGGACTGAATATTGTTATTGTATTTATTTTAGTTTTAGATGTAAATATCATAATTGGTTGACAGTAGGTACCTTAATGCTCTGTGGAGATTATAATAGGCACTGACAGTGACGGACAGGTGGGTTGTAGTGTGAGAGTGATGGACAGGTGGGTTGTAGTTTAGTCTGTGCTGAGAGTGACGGACAGGTGAGGGTGATGGACAGGTGGGTTGTAGTTTAGTCTGTGCTGGGAGTGACAGATAGGTGGGTAGTGGTGTAGTCTCTAGCGATGCTGTTAAAAGCGACTGGCCTACAACGTTTTTCTGTCACCTGCGTTGCCGTGACGAGTCGTGGAATATTAATATGACATTATGACATCATTCCCTTTCCAGTGAGCCACGGGCGTTCTTTGTTTTCCTTCATATTAAATTGATGTTAATGGAACGCGTTACCGCCATTTTTGTTCTTGTTCACGAGTGAGGGAAAAATGGAGCGCGAGATTGACAGGCGGATTGATGCAGCATCAGCAGTAATGCGGGCGTTGTACCGGACCGTCGTGGTGAAGAAGGAGCTGAGCCAAAAGGCGAAACTCGCGATTTACCAATCGGTCTACGTTCCAACCCTCACCTATGGTCATGAGCTTTGGGTAGTGACCGAAAGAATAAGATCGCGAGTACAAGCGGCTGAAATGTGTTTCCTCCGTAGGGTAGCTGGGCTCAGCCTTAGGAATAGGGTAAAGAGCTCGGTCATCCGCAGGGAGCTCGGAGTAGAGCCGCTGCTCCTTTGCGTCGAAAGGAGCCTGATGAGGTGGTACGGGCATCTGATCAGGATGCCTCCTGGGTGCCTCCCGTTGGAGGTTTTCCGGGCGCGCCCTACTGGTAGGAGACCCCGGGGTAGACCCAGAACACGCTGGCGAGATTATATATCTCGTCTGGCCTGGGAACGCCTCGGGATGCTCCAGGAGGATCTGGAAAGCGTTGCTGGGGATAGGGACGGCTGGAATTCCCTGCTGAGCCTGCTGCCACCGCGACCCGGCCCCGGATAAGCGGCGGAAAATGGATGGATGGATGGATAAATGGCACTTGTTACATCT
>JAPMUY010002293.1:47500-50000 GCA_026901105.3 Galaxias olidus
TGGACCTGCAATCCTAGTGCCTCTAACACACACTCAGCCAGTGGACTGGAGAGACTGCAGAGCCCGGCTTTCAATCGGAGAATCAGGTCAGGAATATCGATCAGACAGCACTTAAGAAAATTGCACACTCTAATGAGAACAAAGCCAAGGAAAAGAACAGGAATATCACGCACTGGTTTGAAACAGAAAGGAAACCATGTCGTCATTGTCGACGAGTTGTACGTGGAGTGAAGTTTCCATTGCTCCTGACAGAGGAGGAGATCGCCATGGCAACGCCTCTCTGTACTGGCTGGCAAACGCTGACAGAATAAGAACACACTCAGCGGTTAGCGAGGGGTTAACTTATACACTCCACCCTGACCCTGACCCTGACCCTGACCTGACCCTGACCACGCCCCTACTTATGGTTCTTCTAAATCACATTGGCTTATTTCTTGAAACAGTGTTTACATTCTGAAACCTCTGAAAATGAAACGGCGCCTCTGGTGGAGCAAGTTCAGACGGGCAACTCTGACAAAGCAGTCCTCTACATCACTCAGTCACCCTCTCACACATGCAGTCCTCCACATCACTCAGTCACCCTCTCACACATGCAGTCCTCCACATCACTCAGTCACCCTCTCACACACGCAGTCCTCTACATCACTCAGTCACCCTCTCACACATGCAGTCCTCTACATCACTCAGTCACCCTCTCACACATGCAGTCCTCTACATCACTCAGTCACCCTCTCACACACGCTCATTGGTTTACCACGGGCTCATTAAACCACAGTGTCATTCATCACCATGGCACCTACAACTGCACCAATGCACTAATGCATACACGCTGTAGACTTGCTTTGCTGCTTCCCACCTCCACCCCAGTCTCCACCTACTTCTGTCTGGCTGTTCAGTGTCTGTCAGGGGGAATCTGCAGATATCTGCTTCCTACCCATGGTTTCACTAGAGGGGGAATTTGACATTGGGAAGGGAATTCATTCAGAGCAGCAGACCCTTGACACCATACTTGTATTACCATGTTATTGTAATACATACATCGTAAGTTGTCCTGACTGAAATAAGTGCATTTTGTCAAAATAGCTTGTATGGTGCAACACCGCATCATAGCTGACCTGCAAAAGGTCCTAACTCACCCAAAACACTGAACTCATGCTCCAAAAAAAAGTTACTGTGTCATATAAAAAGTCATTGCCCTCCGAATGAAAGGTCTGTTTGGCATTGTAAACTACGGTGGTCTGAATGTTCCCTACAATCCCCCACATCTACATTACAGTCATGTCCTGGTGTTACTTACACTGGATGTTCACTAGTGTCGTTTGTGTCTCGCTAACTGAATGCTCTTGTGTATCAAAGGGAATGCTATTCACATGCCCATTTAAAGGTTTTACATTACGCACACGTTGCACTCACATTTGCATGGAAATAGTTACTGTATTTACATAAAGTAACTTTCTTACACCACATTTTGCACATTACAAATACAAAAATACATCAATACAGAAATAAAAAGAGGATTCAAAATCCTATATTATATTATATATTTTTATATAATAATAATAATAATAATAATAATAATAATAATAACAATAACAATAATAATAATAAATAAACCTTATAGAGTAAGGTTCCCATTTCATGGTCGTCCGATGTCTTTTCAACACTCTTATGTGTTGTGGAGATGCTGACAGAGTTGATGCATTTTGAAAGATGCCATTGTCCTCTATGGCTGCCCTCTGAATTTCTCTCAGTGTAACGTCTTAGCTCTATGGCTGCCCTCTGAATCTCTCTCAGTGTAGCAGCTCTTAGCTCTGGTTTGCTAGCACCATGTCTTAGCGTAACGGCTTAGCTCTGGTCTGCTAGCACCATGTCTCAGTGTAACGTCTTAGCTCTGGTCTGCTAGCACCATGTCTCAGTGTAACGTCTTAGCTCTGGTCTGCTAGCACTATGTCTCAGTGTAACGTCTTAGCTCTGGTCTGCTAGCACCATGTCTCAGTGTAACGTCTTAGCTCTGGTCTGCTAGCACCATGTCTCAGTGTAACGTCTTAACTCTGGTCTGCTAGCACCATGTTGCAGGTCTCTGCTGTTGAACAGCAACACAACCGTAGTGGTGTAGCAGTGCTCACTGGAGTTTACTAATAGATCATATTACTGTATATCCTGCACTGGAGTTTACTAATAGATCATATTACTGTATATCCTGCACTGGAGTTTACTAATAGATCATATTACTGTATATCCTGCACTGTGCGGTAACACTCTCCGCCTCATGCAGGAGTCTGAGACATGCTTTGATTTAGATTGACTTTACATCAGTCTACTGTTTTTTTTTAACTGGAACAACATGATTCATTCCAGTACAGAGCTGTTTTCATGACTAATGTTTGTGTCACTGCAGACGCTGGAGTATGGTTTTCAATGCACAAGGACAATAAGAACAGCTCTGAGATCAGCTCTGTGTCTATAGACCAGCCTCTGCCTTGGTAAGGCCGTGCTTAAG
>JAPMUY010002293.1:65000-67500 GCA_026901105.3 Galaxias olidus
AACACAGATAGGAGATCTCCTCTCCACAGTCATTATAGAAACACTGATAGGAGATCTCCTCTACACAGTCATTACAGAGACACAGCTAGGAGATCTCCTCTACACAGTCATTATAGAAACACTGATAGGAGATCTCCTCTGCACAGTCATTATAGAAACACAAATAGGAGATCACCTCTACACAGAGACACGGCTAGGAGATCTCCTCTACACAGTCATTACAGAGACACAGATAGGAGATCTCCTCTACACAGTCATTACAGAGACACAGCTAGGAGATCTCCTCTACACAGTCATTACAGAGACACGGCTAGGAGATCTCCTCTACACAGTCATTACAGAGACACAGCTAGGAGATCTCCTCTACACAGTCATTACAGAGACACAGCTAGGAGATCTCCTCTCCACAGCCATTACAGAGACACAGCTAGTAGATCTCCTCTACACTGTCATTACAGAGACACGGCTAGGAGATCTCCTCTGCACAGTCATTACAGAGACACAGCTAGGAGATCTCCTCTACACAGTCATTACAGTGACACAGCTAGGAGATCTCCTCTACACAGTCATTACAGTGACACAGCTAGGAGATCTCCTGTCCATAGAGACACAGCTAGGAGATCTCCTGTCCACAGTCATTACAGAAACACAGATAGGAGATCTCCTCTACACAGTCATTATAGAGACACTCCTCTTAATCCGTAGACCCCCCCCCCCCACCCCTCTCTGTCTTTCTTCTAGTTTGTCAGTCTACCTGTCTTTCTTCTAGTTTGTCAGTCTACCTGTCTTTCTACTTGGCTATTGTTCTTCATCTCTTCTTCCTCTTCCTCTCTAGCTGCTCGTCCTGTTTTTCCACTGTGCTGGCCCCCCCCTCCTCTCCTCCATGGATCCTTCAAGCTGCTGCTTTCCTTCCGCACTCATCTCTCCATCTCTCTCTTTCTCTCTTTCTCTCCCTCTCTATGTCTCCCCTGCCAGTCCCTTCATCAAACCCTCTCCCCTGCCCCCCCCCCCCCCCGCCCCCCTCGTGGATTTAGAGGAGAACTGTCCTAATTGGCAGCGAGGATCTTTCTAATTTACAGTGAGCTCCTTCTCCATTCTCTCTCTGCTCATTCCTCTGCCTTTCAAATGAGAATAATGAGAAAATACACAGTGGAGAGGTCCCACAAGGCTGCCAAAGAGCGTTGATTGTGTTTCTGTGTGTGTGCGTGCGTGTGTGTGTGTGAGTGAGTGTGTGTGTGTGTGTGTGTGTGTGTGTGTGTGTGTGAGTGTGTGTTTCTATCCTTATGCGAGTCACGTTCGTTCAGGCAATTTTGTGTTCTTGTCTGAGAGGAAGGCTGTGTAACGGCACAGTGAGGGGCGGTCCCCAGCCCCCCAGCCCCCCCAGCCGCCCTTAGCATTTAAATACAAACTGCCCCCACACCTGTCAGGACTATTACCAAACACACTCTGGGTGGATCCCGTCTCAAATCAAACATTGCTCCTCAAGGCAGCAGGAAGTGGCTCTTTCTCTTCATCGCCTCTTCCTCCTGCTGAGCCCGTTTAGCAGACGTTATTTCACGCCCCCCCCCCCTCTCTGCTGGGGGGGGGGTCGTCCTGTTTAGGCCCCCTGTCTACTACACAACAACGGGGCATCACAAACAACAACAACAGCACATTGCCATGGTTATGTTAGCTCTGTAGAGGCAGCATCAGCCTAACTGTCTACATTACCCACCTAGTGTGTGACATAGCTGTTCATAGTGGGGTTAGGTTATAACCAGCTGTTCATAGTGGGGTTAGGTTATAACCAGCTGTTTATAGTGGGGTTAGGTTATAACCAGCTGTTTATAGTGGGGTTAGGTTATAACCAGCTGTTTATAGTGGGGTTAGGTTATCACTAGCTGTTTATAGTGGGGTTAGGTTATAACCAGCTGTTTATAGTGGGGTTAGGTTATAACCAGCTGTTTATAGTGGGGTTAGGTTATCACTAGCTGTTCATAGTGGGGTTAGGTTATAACCAGCTGTTCATAGTGGGGTTAGGTTATAACCAGCTGTTTATAGTGGGGTTAGGTTATAACCAGCTGTTTATAGTGGGGTTAGGTTATAACCAGCTGTTTATAGTGGGGTTAGGTTATAACCAGCTGTTTATAGTGGGGTTAGGTTATCACTAGCTGTTCATAGTGGGGTTAGGTTATAACCAGCTGTTCACAGTGGGGTTAGGTTATAACCAGCTGTTTATAGTGGGGTTAGGTTATCACTAGCTGTTCATAGTGGGGTTAGGTTATCACTAGCTGTACATAGTGGGGTTAGGTTATAACCAGCTGTTTATAGTGGGGTTAGGTTATAACCAGCTGTTCATAGTGGGGTTAGGTTATAACCAGCTGTTCATAGTGGGGTTAGGTTATCACTAGCTGTTCATAGTGGGATTAGGTTATAACCAGCTGTTCATAGTGGGGTTAGGTTATAACCAGCTGTTCATAGTGGGGTTAGGTTATAACCAGCTGTTCATTGTGGGGTTAGG
>JAPMUY010002293.1:75000-102500 GCA_026901105.3 Galaxias olidus
TATGTAGGTGTGTGTTTAGACTGTGTGTATGTATGTAGGTGTGTGTTTAGACTGTGTGTATGTATGTAGGTGTGTGTTTAGACTGTGTGTATGTATGTAGGTGTGTGTTTAGACTGTGTGTATGTATGTAGGTGTGTGTGTGTAGGCATGTTTTCTGGTCCTGTTTCCTGGCAGAGTCTAGGTTGTAGGGATTCTCTATGAGGGTTCAAATATAAACAGTGCAAAGGGGTTAGTGTGCCTCCACCTCGCCTTCATCTCCTCCTCCTCTTCCTCCTCCTCTGTCACAAGACAAACACCATATCCATCTTTCATTTATATCTCTCTATTCACCCATCTATTCACCAGTCTGTTCACTACTCTATTCACCAATCTGTTCACTACTCTATTCACCAGTCTGTTCACTACTCTATTCACCAATCTGTTCACTACTCTATTCACCAGTCTGTTCACCAGTCTGTTCACTAGTCTGTTCACCAGTCTCTACAGCATCGAGGAGTCTTCTCTCTCTCTGTC
Source organism: Galaxias olidus (assembly GCA_026901105.3). Lineage (NCBI taxonomy): Eukaryota > Metazoa > Chordata > Actinopteri > Galaxiiformes > Galaxiidae > Galaxias > Galaxias olidus. The sequence goes on from JAPMUY010002293.1 coordinate 75,514, forward strand.
CGCAGCGGTGAGATGTCTTGTCTTTTTTTCTCTCTCTCTTTTATATTTGAATAAATATTAAAAGCTGTTCTATCTTGTTTCAGTCTGTCTGTCTGTCTGTCTGTCTGTCTGTCTGTCTGTCTGTCTGTCTGTCTGTCTGTCTGTCTGTCTGTCTGTCTGTGTGTGTGTGTGTGTGTAAGTGTTCTCAGGTCTGTGTGTGAGTTGTCAATCCCCCTCTCCCTGCCTTGCATGTCCACTAATTTACGACCTATGACCTTACTCTGATCCCAGGGGGTTGATCCTATCCTTCCTCTGACCCCAGGGAACTGACCCTATCCTTCCTTTGACCCCAGGGGTTGACCCTATCCTTGGTCCTAAATGCTAAAACGAGAAGTCCCTCAGTGGAGTGTGTTTGTGTCATAGACCCAGAGTCCAGTCAGACTGGATCCAGTACAAACCCAGAGCCCAGTCAGACTGGATCCAGTACAGACCCAGAGTCCAGTCAGACTGGATCCAGTACAAACCCAGAGTCCAGTCAGACTGGATCCAGTACAAACCCAGAGTCCAGTCAGACTGGATCCAGTACAGAACCAGAGTCCAGTCAGACTGGATCCAGTACAGACCCAGAGTCCAGTCAGACTGGATCCAGTACAGACCCAGAGTCCAGTCAGACTGGATCCAGTACAGAACCAGAGTCCAGTCAGACTGGATCCAGTACAGACCCAGAGTCCAGTCAGACTGGATCCAGTACAGACCCAGAGTCCAGTCAGACTGGATCCAGTACAGACCCAGAGTCCAGTCAGACTGGATCCAGTACAGACCCAGAGCCCAGTCAGACTGGATCCAGTACAGACCCAGAGTCCAGTCAGGCTGGATCCAGTACAGACCCAGAGCCCAGTCAGACTGGATCCAGTACAGACCCAGAGTCCAGTCAGACTGGATCCAGTACAGACCCAGAGCCCAGTCAGACTGGATCCAGTACAGACCCAGAGTCCAGTCAGACTGGATCCAGTACAGACCAGAGTCCAGTCAGACTGGATCCAGTACAGACCCAGAGCCCAGTCAGACTGGATCCAGTACAGACCAGAGTCCAGTCAGACTGGATCCAGTACAGACCCACAGCCCAGTCAGACTGGATCCAGTACAGACCCAGAGTCCAGTCAGACTGGATCCAGTACAGACCCAGAGTCCAGTCAGGCTGGATCCAGTACAGACCCAGAGCCCAGTCAGACTGGATCCAGTACAGACCCAGAGTCCAGTCAGACTGGATCCAGTACAGACCCAGAGCCCAGTCAGACTGGATCCAGTACAGACCCAGAGTCCAGTCAGACTGGATCCAGTACAGACCCAGAGTCCAGTCAGACTGGATCCAGTACAGACCCAGAGCCCAGTCAGACTGGATCCAGTACAGACCCAGAGTCCAGTCAGACTGGATCCGGTACAGACCCAGAGTCCAGTCAGACTAGATCCTGTACAGAGGCAGTACAGGGCACAGATCCAGGGTAGAGGCAGTACAGGGCACAGATCCAGTACAGAGGCAGTACAGGGCACAGATCCAGTACAGAGGCAGTACAGGGCACAGATCCAGTACAGAGGCAGTACAGGGCACAGATCCAGTACAGAGGCAGTACAGGGCACAGATCCAGTACAGAGGCAGTACAGGGCACAGATTCAGTACAGACCCAGAGTCCAGTCAGACTAGATCCAGTACAGAGGCAGTACAGGGCACAGCTCCTGTAGTGTATTTCCACTATCAGCCATGTTGTTGTGTCGTCACCCTGGCTTTGCCATGGTGCATAGATTAGCATGCTAAAGTGCTAGCAGAGCTTATGTGCTTTGTTGTTGTGTCCCTACATCCCACAAAGTAAACGGTCACACGCTTCTTGTTTGTTTGTTTGTTTATTTATTTACTTTTTTGGTTTTCCTCAACACGCTGCGGGCGGGTTGCAGTATGTTTCTTTAATGCATTTCTGTTTGCATTTGCATATTTTCTTTTTGCAAACAGCTCGTGCTTTTGAATTTAATTAAACATCAAAAGAGAGAAGCGGACGAGCCCGGGGAGATTGCTGCTTTAGAACGAGGAGTGATGGACTAGATGTGAGCGGGGGGGGGGGGGGGGGGGGGCTTACCTCTGGGCACCTGTGCACGCTCTGCTGTTTAATTATAAACCTAGTTCTTCTATCTCTGCTCGGAGCCTTCCTGTCTCAGGATGGTTTCCACTGTGAGTGTGTCTGGGTCACACACACACACACACACACACACACACACACACCACGCCGACCCATATCACACTGGACCCCCACCCAATCCCAAACTTTCCTAGATTACGCAGTGTGTGCTTGTGTGTGTGTGTGTGCGTGCGTGCGTGCGTGGGTGCGTGCGTGCGTGCGTGCGCGTGCGTGTGTGTGTGTGAGTGTGTGTGTGTGTGTGTGTGTGTGTGTGTGTGCGTACGTGTGTGCGTGTGCGTGCGTGTGTGTGTGTGTGTGAGTGTGTGTAGTGCCAGATAAGGGCTGTCACACACACACTGTATACCTATACTGCACTAAGAGTGGACAATGTTATGCCTCTAATAGACTTCTACACATCACCACTACTTAACACAGAGACAAGGCCAACCAATAGAACCTGATGGGATTTTATGAAACCTTGATTTAACCAGGTTCACGTTGAGATTAAAAACCTCTTTTTCAACGAGACCTGGGCTGAGAACGCCATCACTCACTTTTATCTGACTGTGCGTTCACTTTAAAAAACAAACCACGTGAGAGTAGAAGATTGAATTCACACACACACACACACACAGTCAGTGACAACGAGCTGCGCTAACTTTGGAAGAAGATAAAAGGAAGCGTGCTGTCTAAGGTGGCATGCGTCTCTCCAGGGAATAGATTATCATTTGCATGTTCATTTGATTAGCATCTCAGGCTAGGCATAGCGCGACACGACCACGCTGATTAAACTCATAAACAATAATAAACTGAGTAGCTATCGGACCCTGTCGGGACCTCCAGCGCTGCTTCTGCTAATGAAGTTCATTAGCAGAGCTGCTTTGGGAGCCAGATTGATAGCTCTGATCGGAGAGGGGGAGAGGATTTACCTCTCAGCTATTACCTGACAGAGGGGAGGGAGGGTGGGAGAGACAAGGGAGGGAGACAGAGGCTGAAGGCATGGGGAGGGGAGGGGAGGAAGAGAGAAGGAGAGAGAAGGAGAGATAAGAGAAGGTGAATGGACACTGCGAGCGTAGACGAGTCTGAAATGGAGATTCAGAGAAGGAATCTGCTTCCAGGACGCTCTCCTGTTTCTCTTCTTTTAGACTCTCTCTGTCTCTCTCTCCTCTTTCTCTCTCTCTCTCTTCTTTCTCTCTCTCCCCTCTCTCTCTCTCTCTCTCTCTCCTTTATCTCTCTTCTCTTTCTCTCCTCATTCTGTGTCTGGTGTCTCCCGCAGCGAGGAGGAGAGAAACAGCGTGTCGCTGGTTAGGAGTGTCTAAGTTTACAAATGGCAGCCGTGACTCTTCCAGCTCTCTCTTCATTGGTTAACACAGGTGCTCTGTCTATTGGCTGTCCCAGTCGAATGGGCAGGGCTAGAGGTGGAAGGCCGCATGCTGGTTAGTGAATGTGCCTGTCATTCATCTCTGTGGAGACAGAATACCCGCCCTTAAGGATACTGGGAAAATCCGTCCGGGAGCTGAGAGGGAAGATTCCAATCTACATATGTATGAGCCCATGAGGAGCTCTCCACAGTAATCTCCCCACGCTCGCACACACACACACACACACACACACGCACACACACACACACACACACACACACACACGGCTGTGTAGAGGGTGAGCTCAGGCTCATCCGACACTCGTAGTCTAATACACAGACACCGCCTGCTGAGACGTTTGGCTTGTCGGCCGTTTTGACAGAGGTAATACTCGGGTCCGCTCTTAAGACGCTGCTAATCACCACAGGGACTTAAGTCCCCCTCACAGAGCTAGGTAAACTCTGTCCCCCTAACAGAGATAACTCTGCCCCCCTCACAGAGCTAGGTAAACTCTGCGCCCCTAACAGAGCTAACTCTGCCCCCTCACAGAGCTAGGTAAACTCTGCGCCCCTAACAGAGCTAACTCTGCCCCCCTAACAGAGCTAACTCTGCCCCCCTTACAGAGCTAGGTAAACTCTGCCCCCCTTACAGAGCTAACTCTGCCCCCCTCACAGAGCTAGGTAAACTCTGCACCCCTAACAGAGCTGACTCTGCCCCCCTCACAGAGCTAGGTAAACTCTGCACCCCTAACAGAGCTGACTCTGCCCCCCTCACAGAGCTAGGTATACTCTGCCCCCTCTAACAGAGCTAACTCTGCCCCCCTCACAGAGCTAGGACTCTGCCCCCCTAACAGGCTAACTCTGCCCCCCTCACAGAGCTAGGCCCCCCTAACAGAGCTAACTCTGCCCCCCTCACAGAGCTAGGTACACTCTGCCCCCCTAACAGAGCTAACTCTGCCCCCCTCACAGAGCTAGGTAAACTCTGCACCCCTAACAGAGCTAACTCTGCCCCCCTCACAGAGCTAGGTATACTCTGCCCCCCTAACAGAGCTAACTCTCCCCCCTCACAGAGCTAGGTAAACTCTGCCCCCCTAACAGAGCTAACTCTGCCCCCCTCACAGAGCTAGGTAAACTCTGCCCCCCTAACAGAGCTGACTCTGCCCCCCTCACAGAGCTAGGTAAACTCTGCACCCCCCCCCCCTTACAGAGCTAGGTAAACTCTGCACCCCTCACAGAGCTAACTCTGCCCCCCTTACAGAGCTAGGTAAACTCTGCCCCCCTAACAGCTAACTGCCCCTCTAACAGAGCTGGATAAGCAGAGTGCTGTCAGTGAAACTCTGTCCCCTATAACAGAACTAGTTTAGGGAGCGAGTTGCCATGGAAATGTTGTCAGAACCTGGGCTCTGCTGGCTCAGCTCGTCTGGCGTTGGGTCTTCATGGCGTTGGGTCTCCGTGGCGTTGGGTTTCCGTGGCACTGAGTCTCCATGGCACTGGGTCTCCGTGGCGTTGGGTCTCCATGGCATTGGGTCTTCATGGCACTGGGTCTCCGTGGCGTTGGGTTTCCGTGGCACTGGGTCTCCATGGCATTGGGTCTCCGTGGCACTGGGTCTCCGTGGCGTTGGGTCTCCGTGGCACTGGGTCTCCATGGCATTGGGTCTCCGTGGCACTGGGTCTCCATGGCGTTGGGTCTCCGTGGCGTTGGGTTTCCGTGGCGTTGGGTTTCCGTGGCGTTGGGTTTCCGTGGTGCTGGGTCTCCGTGGCACTGGGTCTCCGTGGCGCCGGCTGTATGGTCCACTCCAGCTGAAGTGAAGGACCAAATATCAGACTAATTAAAACTAACAATCGCCATTACTGGTAGGAACGAAGAGGAGGAGGAGTCTCACACACACTCACACTGGGATAGTAACAGAGCCATGAAGCTTTGTGTGTGTGTGTGTGTGTGTGTGTGTGTGTGTGTGTGTGTGTGTGTGTGTGTGTGTGTGTTGTGTGTGTGTGTGTGTGTGTGTGTGTGTGTGTGTGTGTGTGTGTGTGTGTGTGTGTGACGTCCACTCAACATACAGAGGCAAGAGAATGCTTAATGAGGAGTTGATCGTCTGAAATATACGCCAACACAAACACACACATGCACGCACGCACGCACGCACGCACGCACGCACGCACGCACGCACACACGCACACACACACACACACATTCCCTCTGCCAGTCCGATGTTGCTGCCAGACCGTTCTTTCATGACTCAATGGTGTAAATCTGGACATCTTAGTCACACACACACACACACACACACACACACACACACACACACACACACTTACACACACACACACTCACACACACTCACACACGCACACACACAGTCGGGCACAGACGCTGAATGAGTCACTTGAGAATTGGAGAGACTTAAAATAGTTCCTCAGTGAAAGGTGAGATCATAGCCATCAGTCCCATAAGAACACATGGTCTTCAGAAAGGAGGAGGGACACGGAGAGAGAGAGAGAGAGAGAGGGAGGAGGAGGGAGAGAGGAGGGAGGAGGGAGAGAGGAGGCGAGAGAGAGAGAGAGAGAGAGAGAGAGAGAGGGGAGGAGGAGGGAGAGAGGAGGCGAGAGAGAGAGAGAGAGAGAGGAGGCGAGAGAGATAGAGCGAGAGAGAGGAGGAGGGTGAGAAAGAGAGAGAGAGAGAGAGAGAGAGGAGGCGAGAGAGAGAGAGCGAAAGAGAGAGAGAGGAGGAGGGAGAGAGGAGAGGCAGAGTGGGGGAGCACCAGAGCTTGAACACCCCCACCCTAACCCCACCCTGAGGGGGCATCACACTGCCGGTTCAAAGCCTTTCTCTGACAAACGGCACAGGAGGCACTTTTTTACTTTCTTTCTATCTGAGAGAATATGCAACCGCTCTCAAGCTGCCTATAGGATGCTGGAAGTCACTAATCCCCCCCCCCCCCCCCCACCCACACACACACACAAAGGTTGTTTTACCCAGAGGTTTGGTCTCGTTTTTGTTATTCTTTTGGCTTTCTTCAGACTTCTTAAATCTAGGGTAAACTTTGACTTCAGAGCAAGCAAAAATGTAATGAACTCTAGAGAATTCTGTGTGTCAGAAACATAGGAGTCTACGGACAAAGAACATAGTTAACAGAAACGAAGGTGTAATCGTTGACTGCTGAGAGGTTTGAGGAAAGTGTAGTGTACAGTACAACACCTGACCATGTAGTCTAGTATACACCTGACCCTGTAGCATAGTATACAGTAGTGTAGTATACACCTGACCCTGTAGTGTAGTATACAGTACAACACCTGACCCTGCAGTAGTATACAGTACAGCACCTGACCCTGTAGTATAGTATACAGTACAGCACCTGACCATGTAGTGTAGTATACAGTACAACACCTGACCATGTAGTACACAGTACAACACCTGACCATGTAGTATAGTATACAGTACAACACCTGACCATGTAGTACACAGTACAACACCTGACCCTGTAGTGTAGTATACAGTACAACACCTGGCCCTGTAGTGTAGTACACAGTACAACACCTGACCCTGTAGTATAGTATACAGTACAACACCTGACCCTGTAGTATAGTATACACCTGACCCTGTAGTGTAGTATACAGTACAACACCTGACCCTGTAGTGTAGTATACAGTACAACACCTGGCCCTGTAGTGTAGTACACAGTTGGTTTTACACTGGGGGCAGTGCTTCCACTAAGTTTATCAGTTAGTGGCAGTAGCACAAAAACTGGTGGCAGCTTTTTTGAGGTATTATATATGAAATCAGCGTACACATTTTTTTAAAACGGTAATAAGACGCCACAGTTAATTTTGATTAACATAACATACTAATCAACTGAAATAAAAGTGCTCTGGTTTATTGTGCATACAGTTCAATAACTTAATTTAACATAAGATAAATAAAAGAACTTTAAATAATACAGAAGTCCTGTAACAGCACTGCCACCTATCATTGTGTTCAGTGGACAGGATGTTGGTCTGGAACCCTGTGGCTCCTCCTTCACTCTTTGTCTTTACTTTCACACACAGAGAAATAGGTTTGTTATATTTTTGTAACCCCAGCCCTTGAGGGCGGAGTTGATCTTTGACGAGGTGTGTTTTTTATCACCGAGCTGCAGCTACGATTTAAAATGGGTCAAACCGTTTTCTTTTCTGAGGAGCTGATTTCCTGGAGGCTGCTGTTAGTTGGCCCTCCAAATCACCTGTGGCAGTGTGAGGGGTCATCACAGGCAGGGGCCCCATGGCTTCGAACTGTTATCCTTCATTTTCTTTAACGTTAACTAACAGCTACTGGGTGATAAACAGTTTGCATTGCCCTTCAGCCCCCAATGAACTAACTCTAACCCTGATACACGACAGGTAACCCTGATACACGACAGGTAACCCTGATACACGACAGGTAACCCTGATACATGACAGGTAACCCTGATACATGAGGGTAGACTAACGTTCTTCCTGAGTGCTACAGGGTGAACAGGTAAACCATGATTCAATCCATTTTAAGTTAATTAATCCATGATGGTGCATCCCAGCCTAGGTTAGACTAATGTCCATATGTGAGTGTGGTGTTTGGAGCTTCTCTTGCAGGGTGACCTTTGCCCCCTCCTGCTGTGTTAAGGGGGACACAGTGTAGGGTGACCTTTGCCCCCTCCTGCTGTGTTAAGGGGGACACAGTGCGCTGCGTGGCCTGTGTGCTATGCGGGGGGGTCACCCTGACGTTGGCGCTAAACGTTTCCGTGCTTTGGGAATGAAACACGCTGCTTCTAAAGAGGTGCGTCCGCCGCGACGGCATCTAATCCCATAATAATCAGGGCAATGACAGCGCCGCGGGTAACGCCGCTGGGGGGTTTCCAGGGCAACCGGTCCGCTGGCTGCTGGCGGGAGGGGAAGGGGTTTAGAGGGGGGGCTCTCTGCTCCTCCACCAGACCAGCTACTCTCTCTCCTCTCAGAGTAGAGAATCGTTCCCAGGATGTTTCTCTCAAACTGCTGCTCCAGCACATTGACCTCCTGTGGTTCAGCTCTCCTCCACGGTGACAAGCTCTACAAACACACATTCTCTGTCACACTTTATACTTTTATCCCGCCCCATTTTCTGGTGCACGCAAACCCCCCCCCCCACACACACACACACATAGCCACACACATACACACACACACACACACACACACACACACACACACACACACACATAGCTACACGTACGCACACTAACACACACACACACACACACAGACACACACACACACACACACACACACACACACACACACACACACACATAGCCCACACACACACACACACACACACACACACACACACATAGCTACACGTACGCACACTAACACACACACACACACACACACACACACACACACACACACACACACACACACACACACACACACACACACACACATAAACACACACATAGCCACACACACATACACACACACACACACATATAGCTACATGTACGCACACACACACACACACACACACACACACACACTCACACACACACACACAGACACACACACACACACACACACACACACATAAACACACACACACATAAACACACATAGCTAACCTCGATGTAAGAGAAGTGATTGGCGGAAGAGGAGGAGGAGGAGGTATGACTGATGATGAATAGGTTTTTACGTAGTGTTACCTTTGTGACCCACTTCCCTACGTGCCTGGCAGCAGCGATCCTCCCTCTCCGGCACAGCTCAGTCCGGCCCACAGCAAGCCCCGGCCAGCGCCGCGCCCAGCGCCCAGCGCCCAGCGCCCCGCCCAGCGCCCAGCGCCCCGCCCAGCGCCGCGCCCAGCGCCAAGCACGACTCCAGTTTAATGAACTTATAGTGAGGGAAAACAGCAGACACTTCTCTCTGATGTTCACATTTCATATCTGTCTCTGCCCAGCAGCTCGCCTTTATGAATTATTAAGTAGAATCTTTTTTCTTATTTTTTTGTTAATTCATTTCTTTTTATTTTCTTGTATGTCTCTCTATGTCTCTCACTTTCTCCCTCTCTCTCTCTCGCTCTCTCTCTCTCTCTCTCTCTCTCTCTCTCTCTCTCTCTCTCTCTCTCTCTCTCTCTCTCTCTCTCTCTCTCTCTCTCTCTCTCTCTCTCTCTCTTCTTCTTCCTCTCTGTCTCTGTCCATCACTACTTGGCTAGCATAGAGACTGTGGCTGAAATGCAAATGGTGTCCTTTGAAGGTTGTTCTGTGAGACCTGAGTGAAGTCGTACTCTGTGGTGTTAACGTTTCTCCTCTGCTGCTAATTCAAAATGGAGGAGGATTCTTACTGTAGTGGAAAGCAGGAGCATCAACATAAGACTGTAGGTTTTCCAGAACATTCTGCCTGTTTCTTTACCCACCCCAGTATGGCTCTCCCTCTAGAACCCTGGACGTACATACACTACCCTGCCTCTTCCTCCTTCTCCTCCCTCTCACCGTGTGCCTCCTCCCCTTCCTCTCCTAACTCCTTCATCTGCTCCTCCTTCTAACCCTGTACCCCCCTACCCGTCTAACCCGTCTAACCCTGTACCCCCCTACCCGTCTAACCCTGTACCCCCCTACCCGTCTAACCCTGTACCCCCCTACCCGTCTAACCCTGTACCCCCTACCCATCTAACCCTGTACCCCCCTACCCATCTAACCCTGTACCCCCTACCCATCTAACCCTGTACCCCCCCCTACCCATCTAACCCTGTACCCCCTACCCTCTAACCCTGTACTCCCTACCCATCTAACCCCCCCTACCCATCTAACCCTGTACCCCCCTACCCATCTAACCCTGTACCCCCTACCCATCTAACCCTGTACCCTCCCCACCCGTCTAACCCCCCCTACCTGTCTAACCCTGTACCCCCCCCACCTGTCTAACCCTGTACCCTCCCCATCCGTCTAACCCCCCCTACCCCTACCCCTGCCACCCGTCTAACCCTGTACCCTCCCCACCCGTCTAACCCCCTACCCCCCCCTCCCCACCCGTCTAACCCTGTGTGTGGTGTCTGTGGGGGTCCTCAGACCTTCAGGTGCCCAGCCCGTGCCTCCAGAAGCAGTGTGAGTTTGGGGCGGTGTGTGTGGTGAAGAACCAGGAGCCGGTGTGTGAGTGTCCTGAGGCGTGCCCCCAGACGCAGGACCCCGTGTGTGGCAGCGACGCTGTGAGCTACGGGAGCCACTGTGAGCTGAGGACCATGGGATGTGCTCTGCAGAAGGCCATCAGCATTCAGCACAGAGGGCCATGTGGTGAGTACACTGCCATCTAAACGCTGAACAATCTGTCCCAATGTAAACCCAGCAACACCCCGGTACATTATCCACCGAGCACGATTATAACCCTGTACCCCCCCCCCCCCCCCCCCCCCCACACACACACACACACACAGTCATCTGTCCCAATGTAAACCCAGCAACACCCCGGTACATTACCCACAGAGCACGATTATAACCCTGTACCCCCCCCCCCCCACACACACACACACACACAGTCATCTGTCCCAATGTAAACCCAGCAGCACCCCAGTACATTACCCACAGAGCACGATTTTAACCCTTTACCCCCCCCCCCCCCCCACACACACACACACACACACACACAGTCATCTGTCCCAATGTAAACCCAGCAACACCCCGGTACATTACCCACAGAGCACGATTATAACCCTGTACCCCCCCCCCCCCCAACACACACACACACACACACACACACACACACACACACACACACAGTCATCTGTCCCAATGGACACACCCATAGCACACACCCCGGTACATTACCCACAGAGCAATCAAACCCCACCACCCCCCCCCCCCCACACACACACACACACACACACACACACACAGTCATCTGTCCCAATGTAAACCCAGCATCACCCCGGTACATTACCCACAGAGCACGATTATAACCCTGTACCCCCCCCCCCCCCCCCCAAAAACACACACACACACACACACACACACACACACACACACATCTGTCCCAATGTAAACCCACACACACACACACACACACACACACACACACACACACACAGTCATCTGTCCCAATGTAAACCCAGCAGCACCCCGGTACATTACCCACAGAGCACGATTATAACCCTGTACCCCCCCCCCACCCACACCACACACACACACACACCCACACACACACACACACAGTCATCTGTCCCAATGTAAACCCAGCATCACCCCGGTACATTACCCACAGAGCACGATTATAACCCTGCACCCCCCCCCCCCCCCACACACACACACACACACACACACACACACACAGTCATCTGTCCCAATGGAAACCCATAGCAACACCCCGGTACATTACCCACAGAGCACGATTATAACCCTGTACCCCCCCCACACACACACACACACACACACACACACACACACATCTGTCCCAATGTAAACCCAGCAGCACCCCAGTACATTACCCACAGAGCACGATTATAACCCCCCCCCCCCCCACACACACACACACACACACACACACACACAGACACACACACACACACACACACACACACACACACACACATACAGTCATCTGTTTCTAAGGAAACCCATAGCATCACCCCGGTACATTACCCACAGAACACTGTTATAACCCTGTACCCCCCCCCCCCCCCCACACAACACACACACACACACATACAGTCATCTGTTTCTAAGGAAACCCATAGCATCACCCCATTACATTACCCACAGAGCACGATTATAACCCTGTACCCCCCCCCCCCCACACACACACACACACACACACACAGTCATCTGTTTCTAAGGAAACCCATAGCATCACCCCATTACATTACCCACAGAGCCCGTTTATAACCCTGTACCCCCCCCCCCCCCACACAAACACACACACACACATACAGTCATCTGTTTCTAAGGAAACCCATAGCATCACCCCGGTAGATTACCCACATAGCACTGTTATATGGCCACGTATACATGACCATATAAGGGATGGTGGACGTGGAGTGGCTATCTCCCGTGCTGACAAGTTTCAAAGGTTACCGCTGTGAGGTTTGACAACACAAACCTCTCTAAAATGTGGAGTTATGCTGCGGTAAAGTGCGTTTGCCACTTCCTGTAGACTGTTAAGGTGTCTGTCAGAGTCCACCACCACTTCCTGTAGACTGTTAAGGTGTCTGTCAGAGTCCACCACCACTTCCTGTAGACTGTTAAGGTGTCTGTCAGAGTCCACCACCACTTCCTGTAGACTGTTAAGGTGTCTGTCAGAGTCCACCACCACTTCCTGTAGACTGTTAAGGTGTCTGTCAGAGTCCCTCACCACTTCCTGCTGTGTTTGTGAGGCCTCCTCTTGGTGGAACACAACCACTCCTGAGAAATAAACCAAATCCAACATGGCTTCTGTCGTCCCTGCTTTTCTCCCTCACGACCTCTCAGGGATCCTGGTGAACAGGCAGCCATTCTCCCTGTGCTGACCTCTTAGAGGAGACGCATTAGAGCCGGGGACGGCTGCCGCTGTGTGATTGGCTAACGCACAGGCAGCCATTCTCCCTGTGCTGACCTCTTAGAGGAGATGCATTAGAGCCGGGGACGGCTGCCGCTGTGTGATTGGCTAACGCACACGTCACAAAGGGCTTAATGCACTTGTGTTAAAATGGCAGCTCTAGCGGTGTTTTTTAAATCAACAACAGGCAAACCTGAAGGACATCAAAATGGCTGGTCGTTACGCCGAGTCTTCCATTCGCTGACCTTTGCCCTCTCATTGAAGACGATTTGTGACAGTGGAAAAGCCTTTCTATAGGTGAAAATTGTGCGGTGGTCTTACTGCAACAGTTTGTCCACTTTACAACTAGTATTGATTTATTTAAAGATTTTTCTTTTTACAGCTGTAACATATGGCTTTAACAATGTGAAGCTCTTTGGCGTGAAAGAGGCACACAGGCCCGTTCCACACAGAGGAAACAGTGTGAAATGGAGGCATTTTGCTGCAGATGTTCCAGTCTAAATATAATAATTCATACAGAGGTTATATGAAGCAACTAAAAACATCCCTCTTTACAGTGAAGAGAAAAGACTGAACATAGTCCCTCTTTACAGTAGTTCTACAAACACAGTCTCTCTTTACAGTAGTTCTACAAACACAGTCTCTCTTTACAGTAGCTCTACAAACACAGTCTCTCTTTACAGTAGCTCTACAAACACAGTCTCTCTTTACAGTAGTTCTACAAACACAGTCTCTCTTTACAGTAGTTCTACAAACATAGTCTCTCTTTACAGTAGCTCTACAGAGAACACAGTCTCTCTTTACAGTAGCTCTACAAACATAGTCTCTCTTTACAGTAGCTCTACAAACACAGTCTCTCTTTACAGGAGCTCTACAAACACAGTCTCTCTTTACAGTAGCTCTACAGAGAACACAGTCTCTCTTTACAGTAGCACTACAGAGAACACAGTCTCTCTTTACAGGAGCTCTACAGAGAACACAGTCTCTCTTTACAGTAGCACTAGCTGATGTCTTCAGCTCACTCAATGTGTCCGACAGTCTCCCCCCCCACCACCCCTCCACCCCTCGCCCTTTCCAAATTGAAATCCCGCGCATAAGGATGTATTCCGTTGGGAAACGGAGCAGAAGCATGTTTCAGCGGAGGTGGGTAAACTCAATTTGGCCCGGCCCGGCGTTGCCGACAGGTCCCTGTGCTAGCGGGAGCGCTGTAACAAATAGTCTTTATTTTCAAGGAGCGGGGGAGCCGTTACCCACGGTAACACGGAGCTGTGGCCCCACAGGAGATGGCATCAGCGGGACGGAGCGCTGAGCCACCAGAGGAACAATGATGATGAGGAGGAGGAGGAGGAGGAGGAGGAGGAGGAGGATGGTGTGGTTATTTTAGGCCCTGTTTACTCAGCAGCAGCGTGGCGTTAGGTCTTTCTTTATGACACAGCAGTGCCACAGTCCGGGCCTCTGTCATCAGTGTTAATGATCAGGCAGCATTAGCATGGCTGCCATACTGTGCGTGTCCCAGCAGCCCAGCCCTGCTGAGGGGGTGGTGTGAGAGGAGCAGGATGGCAGCCATTAAGACTAGCAGCACGTGTCGTCAGTGAGTGTACATGCCCAGACAGGGGAGTGTTCTTAGATAAGTGTCTGTGTGTTTAATTGGTCTGCTCCAGGGGAGGATGGCTGTTATCTATAGACTACAGGTGCTCTCAAACAAAGAAACAGGTGACAGCTCTGATGATTCATTTCCCTCAGACAGTGTTCTGATTGGCGGACGACCTTGTCTGGCTGACAGGGGAGACATACGATTGGATAATGGACCTCCAGCGACTCCACGCTCACTCAAAAAGCCATTTCCTATTTCATATTTCATATTTCACATTTCCTATTTATCCAAAGAGATGAGAGAGTGGCCCAGGAGTCATTTGCAGAAGAAGAGAAAATGAAGAGAATGAAAGTGCATGCTGTTTCTTAACAGGTGGTGGAAAGGTTACCATGGAAATGTAGGTCACATTCAGTAAGAAAGCAGAGGAGGAGGAGGAGGAGGTGTAGGGGGGGGGGTGAGGAGGAGGTGTGGGGGGGGTGTAGGGGAGAGGAGGATGATGAGGTGGTGTGGGGGGGAGGATGAGGAGGAGGTGTGGGGGGGTGTAGGGGAGAGGAGGATGATGAGGTGGTGTGGGGGGAGGATGAGGAGGAGGTGTGGGGGGGTGTAGGGGAGAGGAGGATGATGAGGTGGTGTGGGGGGAGGATGAGGAGGAGGTGTGGGGGGAGGATGAGGAGGAGGTGTGGGGGGGGTGTAGGGGAGAGGAGGATGATGAGGTGGTGTGGGGGGAGGATGAGGAGGAGGTGTGGGGGGGTGTAGGGGAGAGGAGGATGATGAGGTGGTGTGGGGGGAGGATGAGGAGGAGGTGTGGGGGGGGTGTAGGGGAGAGGAGGATGATGAGGTGGTGTGGGGGGAGGATGAGGAGGAGGTGTGGGGGGGGTGTAGGGGAGAGGAGGATGATGAGGTGGTGTGGGGGGGAGGATGAGGAGGAGGTGTGGGTGTGGGGGGGGGGAGAAGGAGGGCAGAGGTAAATAAGCTGAGCAGAGCCAGAGGAGGAGGAGGAGGAGGGGGAGGAGGAGGTGTGTGTTTGAGGTAAATACGCTGCGCAGAGCCAGAAGCGGAGGCGGAGGCGGGGGAGGAGGAGGTGTGTGTTTGAGGTAAATACGCTGAGCAGAGCCAGAGGAGGAGGAGGAGGAGGTGTGTGTTTGAGGTAAATACGCTGAGCAGAGCCAGAGGAGGAGGAGGAGGAGGGGGAGGAAGGGGTCGTGCTGCCAGAGGCCGGTCCACTAGGGAGCTGTTACTGCTCTGAATGACCCTCCTAAGACCTGCTGCCTGGAGAAACAGCCTGCACACAGAGAGAGGGAGGGGGGGGGGGGGCGAGAGGGGGGGGGGGTGCGAGAGAGAGAGAGAGAAAGAGAGAGAGGGGAGGGAAGGAGATAAAGAGACAGCTGAGAATAAGAGGGGGGAGAGAGAGAATGAGAGAGGGGGGATGAGAGAGAGGGTGCGAGAGAAGGAGAGAGAGAGGGGGAGAGAGAGAGAGAGAGAGAGAGAGGGGTGAGAGAGGGTGAGAGAGAGAGGGAGATAGAGAGAGAGAGGGAGAGCGAGAGATAGGAGAGAGAGAGGGGGAGAGAGAGAGAGAGACAGGGTGCGAGAGAGAGGGGGGTGAGAGAGAGGGTGAGAGAGAGAAAGAGAGAGAGAGGGGGAAAGAGAGAGAGGGAAAGGCCGTTGTCCATTAAGGCTGGATCTAGCAGCTATCGGTGTCCAGCCATTTATTGAGTGTGTCAGCGGGACTCAATAGTGCTAACGCTAATCCTTCAGGTGTAATTGCCATGCCTCACTGATAGATTTAGGCCTGTTAAATTAAATAAATGCGCTGTCCCAATATGTATGCTCCGCCTGTTAGTGGACAGAGACGTGACTTTGTGCACGGAGGGAGCGTGAGAGAATGTTCTCTATGTCGGCACGAAGCTGTCCTGTAACGTTTACAACACAGACCATCTGGCTGTCTGGGTTTGATGACATCATCAGCACCCGTCTCAGGCATTGCAGGCAGATGGTCATGGGAAATACATTTGTTATGTGTGGGATGACAAACACACACACACAACCTTAAACTGCGGTTTCCTTAATACACACACACACACACACACACACACACACTCACACACACACCCTTAAACTACTGTGTCCTTGTTACACACACACACACACACACACACACACACACACACACACACACACACACACACCCTTTAAACGTCAGTTCTTCCTCCGCTCTGTGTGTGTGTTAGATGAAGCCTGTGCTAACTGCTCGTTCGGGGCGATCTGCGACGCTCAGACGGGAGCGTGTGTGTGTCCGTCGGAGTGTGTGGAGTCCCACCAGCCCATGTGCGGCAGTGACGGCACCACCTACAGCAGCGAGTGTGAACTGAACGTGAGAGCCTGCACTCAGCAGGTGGACCTACGGGTGGTCGCGCAGGGAGACTGCAGTGAGTTCACCCTGACCCCTGACCCCTGACCCCTGACCCTGACCTTAACCCTAATCCAAGGGAGAATGCAGAGAGTAGAGTTAACATGAAGGAAGGCAAAGCCTGCTGTGTTTTACTATGTGAACGTGATGTACGTGTGTTGACATGTACTGAACACGTTGTGTGCGCGTGTGTGTGTGTGTGTGTGTGTGTGTGTGTGTGTTCAGAGACCTGTGGGGGTGTGGTGTGCAGCTGGGGGGCCCTGTGTGTGAGCAGCAGGTGTGAGTGTGGGCGGTGCCAGGGCCAGGCCTACGCCCCTGTGTGTGGCAGCGACGGCCAGACCTACGACAACACCTGTGAGCTGCAGGTGGCCTCCTGTGTCCTGAAGAGGAAGATCTCAGTGGCCAAGCCTGGGAGCTGTGACGAAGGTAGGAGAGACAGGGGGAACCTGCATCTCCCCTAACCCCACCTCCATCCCCCCACAACCCATCTAAATACCCCCTAACCCCACCTCCATCCCCCCAAAACCCATCTAAATACCCCTAACCCCACCTCCATCCCCCCTAACCCCTCCTAAATACCCCTAACCCCACCTCCATCCCCCCTAACCCCACCTAAATCCCCCCTAACCCCACCTCCATCCCCCCTAACCCCTCCTAAATACCCCTAACCCCACCTCCATCCCCCCAAAACCCATCTAAATCCCCCCTAACCCCACCTCCATCCCCCCTAACCCCACCTAAATACCCCTAACCCCTCCTAAATCCCCCCTAACCCCACCTCCATCCCCCCTAACCCCACCTCCATCCCCCCTAACCCCTCCTAAATCCCCCCTAACCCCACCTCCATCCCCCCACAACCCATCTAAATACCCCTAACCCCTCCTAAATACCCCCCTAACCCCACCTCCATCCCCCCTAACCCCATCTAAATACCCCTAACCCCTCCTAAATACCCCCTAACCCCACCTCCATCCCCCCACACCCCATCTAAATACCCCTAACCCCTCCTAAATACCCCCTAACCCCACCTCCATCCCCCCACAACCCATCTAAATACCCCTAACCCCTCCTAAATACCCCCTAACCCCACCTCCATCCCCCCCCACAACCCATCTAAATACCCCTAACCCCTCCTAAATCCCCCTAACCCAACCTCCATCCCCCCACACCCCTCCTAAATCCCCCTAACCCCTCCTAAATCCCCCTAACCCCACCTCCATCCCCCCACAACCCATCTAAATACCCCTAACCCCACCTAAATACCCCCTAACCCCACCTCCATCCCCCCACAACCCATCTAAATACCCCTAACCCCACCTAAATACCCCCCTAACCCCACCTCCATCCCCCCACAACCCATCTAAATACCCCTAACCCCTCCTAAATCCCCCTAACCCCACCTCCATCCCCCCACACCCCATCTAAATACCCCTAACCCCACCTAAATCCCCCTAACCCCACCTCCATCCCCCCACAACCCATCTAAATACCCCTAACCCCACCTAAATCCCCCCTAACCCCACCTCCATCCCCCCTAACCCCTCCTAAATACCCCCTAACCCCACCTCCATCCCCCCACAACCCATCTAAATACCCCTAACCCCACCTAAATACCCCCCTAACCCCTCCTAAATCCCCCCTAACCCCACCTCCATCCCCCCTAACCCCACCTAAATCCCCCCACACCCCTCCTAAATCCCCCCTAACCCCACCTCCATCCCCCCACAACCCATCTAAATACCCCTAACCCCACCTAAATACCCCCCTAACCCCACCTCCATCCCCCCACACCCCACCTCCACCCACCACACCCCATCTAAATACCCCTAACCCCACCTAAATCCCCCCTAACCCCACCTCCATCCCCCCACACCCCATCTAAATACCCTAACCCCACCTAAATACCCCCTAACCCCACCTCCATCCCCCCTAACCCCACCTCCATCCCCCCTAACCCCACCTAAATCCCCCCTAACCCCACCTCCACCCCCCCAACACCCCACCTAAATCCCCCCTAACCCCACCTGCCTCTTGTAGCAGAGGATGTAATTCTCTGTGGGGGACAATGGAGACCAGCTCTGCCTGTGTACTCTGCTTCACAGCATCAACCTCTGAGCCGGGGGACAGAAATGATTGTGTGTGATTGTCAGGCATGGAGCAGCAGCTTCACTTCCCCCTGTGGGGAGGGGGTAGTCACGGCGACTGTCCTCACTGTCGGAGGAGGAGGAGGAGGAGGAGAGGGGGGGGGGGATTACACCTGCCAGCAGGAGAGATGAAGGAGGAGATGGAGAGAGGGTAGAGAGAGAGATGAGGAGGGGAGGAGGGGAACGTTAGGAGAGATCTGTACAGGAGGCGTTCGCCTGCTCCTGCTCCTTCTACCAGCATTTCATAGACTGAGTCCTCTGACCTTTTTGGATGTGGAACATGAAGAAATTTGTTGCCAGAGATGCATAGACACACGCACTCACATACTCTCTGTGTGTGTGTGTGTGTGTGGGGGGGGGGGGGGGGGGGGGGGCTATATCCCTGTCTGGCATTGGAGATGGTTCTATCTTTTCTCCTCCAGGGCAGCTTGCAATGCCTGATGATCACGGTTACTTCCTGTCTGTCTGTCTGTCTGTGTTTCTCTCTCTGTGTCTGTCAGTCAGTGTCTGTCTCTCTCTCTCTCTCTCTCTCTCTCTCCCTCTCTCTCTCTCTCTCTCTCTCTCTCTCTCTGTGTTTCTCTCTGTGTCTGTCAGTCAGTGTCTCTCTCTCTCTCTCTCTCTGTCAGTCAGTCAGTCAGTCAGTCAGTCAGTCAGTCAGTCAGTCAGTCAGTCAGCCAGCCAGCCAGCCAGCCAGCCAGTCTCTCTCTCGCTCTCTCTCTCTCTCTCTCTCTCTCTGTCAGTCAGTGTCTCTCTCTCGTACTGTATTATTGCCCAGTCTCTCCAGCACACACTCTGGTACTTCCATGTCTATTGTAACTGGACAAAGAGAGTGTCTTGCTCTCCCTCCATCGGGGTGAGATTGGCTGGATGTTCCCCGAGAGGCCGGGACAATGCAGCCCCCCTCTCCCTCTCTCTCTCTCTCTCTCTCTCTCCATCCCTCTCTGCCTGTATCCTTTCTCCAATCCCCTGTTCCATTACTATGACCTGCTCTGCAGGGAGACTTTGTGGAGAGAACAAACAAGATGCAGCGGGTGTTTGTTTGCAGATGTCTGGGTTGTACTGGCTTTCCCTGTGAACACCAAAGTCCCGCGTTATTCTCTGGGACTTTGTCTTAGAGCTGGTTTCGTCTGACCGCACCATATTAAAGGCTGTTTATTTGGGGAGATTTCTTTTTATTACACCAACATAGAGTTCTTTGTGAAGGTATAGTACTATTGCCAGTCTTCCCATTAACAGCCAGCTATTCCACCACAGCCTCCCAGCACCTCATAACCAACGTGTGACTCATAGCGTTGACCCTTCGAATCATTCTTTTATTTAGGCCTAGCCTTTAAAACACCAAAACACGATCATTAGTCACGCGTGGGGAGGGGGGGATAGAAATAGTTTCCTCTTGCCTTTTTTGTTTTTTCCCGATAATGAAAGATGGCGGTGTTCCATTGGCCAGGGCGGGAAATGTATCACCTGTTTAATTTCACAGCCGGCTACTCCTCCAGCACTCCTTTGTAGACGCTGACGGAGTGTGAGAGGGGGGCACTGAATCACCCGGGGGGGCTTTTTAATTTAATACACTTCCACCAAACAGGATTACTGCTGGCCAACCACAAAGCAGAACACTGTGGACACCTCAGACAGGGCGGATGGAGGGAAAGAAAGAAAGAAAGAAAGAAAGAAAGAAAGAAAGAAAGAAAGAAAGAAAGAAAGAAAGAAAGAAAGAGAAAGATAGAGCGGGGGATCAGCAAAATCACATCTTTGTTCTTCATCCATCTGAAAGCCCCCCCTCCCCCAGCATCATGGCTTCCTG
This sequence comes from Galaxias olidus, assembly GCA_026901105.3. Taxonomy (NCBI): domain Eukaryota; kingdom Metazoa; phylum Chordata; class Actinopteri; order Galaxiiformes; family Galaxiidae; genus Galaxias; species Galaxias olidus. The sequence goes on from JAPMUY010002293.1 coordinate 96,471, forward strand.
ACTCTAAGAAAGCCCCCCCTCCCCCAGCATCATGGCGTCCTGACTCTAAGAAAGCCCCCCTCCCCCAGCATCATGGTGTCCTGACTCTAAGAAAGCCCCCTCCCCCAGCATCATGGCGTCCTGACTCTAAGAAAGCCCCCCTCCCCCAGCATCATGGTGTCCTGACTCTAAGAAAGCCCCCCTCCCCCAGCATCATGGTGTCCTGACTCTAAGAAAGCCCCCCTCCCCCAGCATCATGGCGTCCTGACTCTGAGAAAGCCCCCCCTCCCCCAGCATCATGGTGTCCTGACTCTAAGAAAGCCACCCCTCCCCCAGTATCAAGGTGTGTGTCCTGACTCTAAGAAAGCCCCCCCTCCCCCAGCATCATGGCGTCCTGACTCTAAGAAAGCCCCCCCTCCCCCAGTCAGCCAGCGTGAGGCTTCATTCCTCTCCATGTTGGAGGGTTTATCGGGACTAACGCGCTGTCACAGCCTTCAGAGGCTCACTGTCTGAGGCCACACACACACACAGTACACACACACACACACACACACACACAGTACACACACACACACACACACACACACACACACAGTCAGTACACACACACACACACACACACACATACACACACACACACACACACACACACACACACACACAGAGACACACACACACACACACACACACACACACACACACTCACTCACCGTCTGAGGGCCTGAGTAATGGACCGAGAGCAAACAGCACAAAGCCCCCGGTAACAAGCCCTCCCATCAGAGCCCAAAGGCCACAGTGTGTTCAGTAACCCCGCTGAACACACACACACACACACACACACACACACACACACACACACACGGGCGTGGAGGGGGATTTGTAGCAGATGACAGCGGTGCAGGTTGACATTCAGAGCGGTCGTAGAGTCAGAGAGGGAATGATACCTTTATTAGGAGCAGGGAACACCTGGGTCATACCCCTTTATCTCCATCCCTCCTTCTCATCCTCTCCTCTCTTCTTTTAATGCTTCAAAAAGAAAAGAAAAGACTAGTCCTCCCTTCCTTCCTCAGCTGCCTGTTTTCTCTCCTAATCTCTCTTTTCTTTCTTTCCTTCTTTTGTCTGTCGTTCATTGTGTTCTAGCCTTCACTCCTCCGCTGCACTCCTTCCTTTTAATGGAGTTCCTTCGGCTAAATGGACTGTGCTTCTGTCCTGATGGAGTACTAGGAGCTGCCTCTGTAGGCGAGGGGTGTGTGCGTGTGTGTGTGTGTGTGTGTGTGTGTGTGTGTGCGTGTGTGTGCGTGTGGGAGAAAAGGCTGATGCAGACATCTTCTCTAGGATGTGCTAATTGAAGGTTGGTTGGCGGGTGGGGTGGCAGATACATCAAAGACCTGCTGCTAATTAGGACTACCCCCCCCCCATCTCTTCACCCTTCACTTTGAATTATTCCATTTCATATTTATGCTCTTTAATATTTGTATATACAGTTAGGCCCATAAATATTTGGACAGTGACACAATCTTCATGATTTGGGCTCTGCATGCCACCACATTGGATTTGAAATGAAACCACTACAACGGAATTGAAGTGCAGACTTTAAGGTTTAATTCAAGGGGTTGAACAAAAATATATGATTAAACATGTAGGAATTGTAGCTATTTTTATACAAACGCTCCTCATTTCAGAGGCTCAAAAGTAATTGGACAAATAAACATAACCCCAAGTAAAATGTTACTTTTCAATATTTTGTTGAGAATCCTTTGCAGGCAATGACTGCCTGAAGTCTGGAACCCATGGACATCACCAAACGCTAGATTTCCTCCTTTGTGATGCTTTGCCAGGCCTTTACTGCAGCGGTCTTCAGTTGTTGCTTGTTTGTGGGTCTTTCTGCCTTAAGTTTTGTCTTGAGCAAGTGAAATGCATGCTCGATTGGGTTGAGATCTGGTGATTGACTCGGCCATTGCAGAATATTCCACTTCTTTGCTTTAAAAAACTCCTGGGTTGCTTTTGCAGTATATTTTGGGTCATTGTCCATCTGTACTGTGAAGCGCCGTCCAATCAACTTTGCTGCATTTGGCTGAATCTGAGCAGAAAGAATATCCCTATACACTTCAGAATTCATCCGGCTGCTTCTGTCTTTTGTCACATCATCAATAAACACAAGTGACCCAGTGCCATTGGAAGCCATGCATGCCCATGCCATCACACTGCCTCCACCATATTTTACAGAAGATGTGGTGTGCTTTGGATCATGAGCTGTTCCAATTCTCCTCCAAACTTTCTTCTTCCCATCATTCTGGTACAGGTTGATCTTAGTCTCATCTGTCCAAAGAATGCTGTTCCAGAACTGGGTTGGCTTCTTCAGGTGTTTTTTGGCAAAGTCAATTCTGGCCTTTCTATTTTTGAGGCTGATTAATGGTTTGCACCTTGTGGTGAATCCTTTGTATTTACTCTCATGAAGTCTTCTCTTTATGGCAGACTTAGATACTGATACACCTACTTCCTGGAGAGTGTTCTTCACTTGAGTGGATGTTGTGAAGGGGTTTTTCTTCACCATGGAAAGGATTCTGCGATCATCCACCACTGTTGTCTTCCGTGGATGTCCAGGCCTTTTTGAGTTCCCAAGCTCACCAGTGCACTCTTTTTTTCTCAGAATGTACCAAACTGTTGATTTGGCCACTCCTAACATTTCTGCTATCTCTCTGATGGATTTCTTCTTTTTTTCAGCCTCAGGATGGTCTGTTTCACCTCCATTGAGAGCTCCTTTGACCGCATGTTGTGTGTTCACAGCAACAGCTTCCAAATGCAAACGCCACACCTGGAATCAACTCAGACCTTTTAACTGCTTAATTGATGACAGGTTAATGAGGGAAGAGCCCATGCAGCGTTTTTTTTTGCAGCCTTCTGAGTCAATTGTCCAATTACTTTTGGTCCCTTGAAAAAGAGGCGGCTACGTATTAAAGAGCTGTAATTCCTAAACCCTTGCTCCAATTTGGATGTGAATACTCTCAAATTACAGCTGAGAGTCTGCACTTTAAGCCCATATTGATTATATAATTGTATCCTGAATATGTTTTCGTAAACAGCTAAAATAACAAAACTTGTGTCACTGTCCAAATATTTTTGGCCCTAACTGTATATAATATGTATGCAGGGTAAGGGGCCTGAGAGGCATGGGAAAGGGCTGACATCTTGTTTTGTTGTGTTCCCCGTCGAGCTTTGGTGTAGCTGACACGCGGCAATACGTTCCTCTGCACTCACATTCAGCATCTGTTTATCTTCTGGCCTGGAGTCAGCGCTCTGCTGGTTTTTACCAACAAACGTCGTTTCAGACCAGTCCTTCGTCTGCTGCAAGGTCACACGTGATTACAAACTAGTTCTTCATCTGCTGCAGGATCAGATTGGCTGTAGTATTATTATGCCCCTCAATCAGAGATACAGTGCTGAAAGGCTGTAGTACATTCACAAATGGGGCTTTACAGTCCAGTCTTAATAATTCTCAAGCCTTTTCACTGAGCTGTGGAGCTCCTCTGGTCCTGAGCTGTAGAGCTCCTCTGGTACTGAGCTGTAGAGCTCCTCTGGTCCTGAGCTGGGGGGAGGAGGGAGCCTCTAATGAATTGAGGGCCCCCCCCCATCGCCCCCCCCCGTCCCCCCCCCCCCCCCCGTCCCCCCTGTCCCCCGCCGTCTCTGACCAGCCTGATCAGACGGAGAGGGAGATGGATGGCTGGGTCTGTGACCTGCTCCATGATCCACTTAAGGAGATGGTTATGCTAAGTGGTGCTTCCTGCACGCCGCCATCGATCCCCCATTAGGGCCGGCAGCAGACGAGGAGAAGGAGGCTCTGCTGGAGTGTGGCTCTGTTTGCTGCTCTGCTCTGAGCTGTTTGGCGGGGCTCTGTTTGCTGCTACACTCTGAGCTATTTGGGGGGGCTCTGTTTGCTGCTCTGCTCTGAGCTGTTTGGGGGGGCTCTGTTTACTGCTCTAGTCTGAGCTGTTTGGGGGGGCTCTGTTTGCTGCTCCACTCTGAGCTGTTTGGGGGGGCTCTGTTTGCTGCTCCGCTCTGAGCTGTTTGGGGTCGCTCTGTTTGCTGCTCTGCTCTAAGCTGTTTGGGGGGGCTCTGTTTGCTGCTCCACTCTGAGCTGTTTGGGGGGGCTCGGTTTGCTGCTCCACTCTGAGCTGTTTGGGGGGGCTCGGTTTGCTGCTCCACTCTGAGCTGTTTGGGGGGGCTCTGTTTGCTGCTCTAGTCTAAGCTGTTTGGGGGGGGGCTCTGTTTGCTGCTACACTCTGAGCTGTTGTGGGGCTCTGTTTGCTGCTCTAGTCTGAGCTGTTTGGGGGGCTCTGTTTGCTGCTCTAGTCTGAGCTGTTTGGGGGGCTCTGTTTACTGCTCTAGTCTGAGCTGTTTGGGGGGCTCTGTTTGCTGCTCTAGTCTGAGCTGTTTGGGGGGGCTCTGTTTGCTGCTCTAGTCTGAGCTGTTTGGGGGGGCTCTCTGTTTGCTGCTCTAGTCTGATCTGTTTGGGGGGGCTCTTTTTTTCTCTCCGTCCTGGGAGTCTATCTCAGCCAGTTCTTTCTCCCTCTTGTCTCTCTCTCCCTCGTCTCTCTCTCCTTCTTGTCTCTCTTTCTCCCTCTCCTCTGTTAGTTGTTCTGCTCCCATTAATCCTGACCTCTATGAGTGTCGTGTCTAGAGCAGGTGAATCTAAAGCAGCGTCCTCCTCTGTTCTCTACCAGAGCGCTGGGTAACATCCCTACCAGAGCGCTGGGTAACATCTCTGTCAGAGCACTGGGTAACATCTCTGTCAGAGCGCTGGGTAACATCTCTACCAGAGCACTGGGTAACATCTCTGTCAGAGCGCTGGGTAACATCTCTGTCAGAGCACTGGGTAACAAACTCCTCTGTTCTCTACCAGAGCACTGGGTAACATCCTCCTCTGTTCTCTACCAGAGCACTGGGTAACATCTCTGTCAGAGCACTGGGTAACATCTCTACCAGAGCGCTGGGTAACATCTCTACCAGAGCACTGGGTAACATCTCTGTCAGAGCGCTGGGTAACATCTCTGTCAGAGCGCTGGGTAACATACTCCTCTGTTCTCTGCCAGAGCGCTGGGTAACATCCTCCTATGTTCTGCTGTTCTGCTCCTATGTTCTGTTGTTTTGCTCAAACTGTTTATAACTTGATTACTTCCTGTTATTTATCCCGTCCTGTCTCCTTCCCTTTTTACAAAGGTTCCTTTTTTAAGCAGCACTCCGCTGTTTCTTTGTGTTAGCCTTCCTGTGATTAGGGGCCTTTTAGCTGGGTGCTGTCATCTCTCAGAGAGGAGCTATTTTCAACAGCAGCACAAGGTCAGCATCAGAAAGCTCTCTCTTCGATCCGGAGAAGAGTGCCATTTTAAAGCAAATGGAAAGTTTTACCTTGAAGAGGTCGTCAGTAAAGCAAGAATAACTTCCTGGAATGGATAATGAGACAGTACAAATGTCTGTTTGGAATTAGAACAACACACACATCAGGGAAGCTGACGTCCGTGAGCCCCCTATGCCCCAGCTTTACAGGGGGGAGGGGGGGGGGGGGGGGGGGGTAGGGGGGTGGGCCCTACTGTCTCCTTCCTCTCTCTCTTGGTTCTTCCTCCTCCTCCATTTATGAGGCCTTCATTGAAATGTAAAGGATGTGTTTGTGGTGGCACAGTAATGTTGCCTCTAATTTGTTCTGTGGATGGCTGGTCCTTTCCCTGCTTGGTTATCATCGCTCTCACTGCGCCTTGGTTCAATCTCCGTGGCAACGTGGAGAAAATGTCAATAGCCGAACTGTCTTCTGCTCTGAATGTACAAGCAGCCTTTTAGCTGTAGGCTCTTAGATTATAACAAGGAGGACCTTTTTTCACTAATGTGCTAGAGAATTTACATGTGCAAATATTTTATGTGGGATTTATTAGAACCCTCTTTTTTCTTCTTCTGTGCCTGTGTGTGTGTGTGTGTGTGTGTGTGTGTGTGTGTGTGTGTGTGTGTGTGTGTGCTCTGTGCCTGTGTATATGTGTGTGTGTGTGTGTGTGTGTGTGTGTGTGT
>JAPMUY010002293.1:107500-132500 GCA_026901105.3 Galaxias olidus
TTGAGATGTGCAGACTAAACGACTGTGCGAACACACAAAGCCCATCACATTCTGCAGCGAGGGAGCACGTCGCACTGCATCCCAATTTCCACAATATCAGAGGGGAGCGAACGAGCAGAACAGGCGTCCTAGGATGTGGCAAATGTCAGCTTTTTCCAATTCACTGGAAAAGAACCATTGTTTGTTTGGAGAAAGGTAATGTCGTCACCCCCCTGGTCTGCAGCCATTGTGGGGCAGAGTGAAATTAGAAGGGTTATCTGGGAGCCAGCTGGCAGGCCTAACAGCCAATCTCCCAGTCAGACACACGCTGTTGTTCTTCACAGACTCTAAGTCAGTTCTAGAGAATGCTGCTCCTTATTCCTCTTCTTCTCTTGTCTTATTCTTCTTCTTCTTTTGTGTTTTCTTTTGTTGCGTCCTCGTCAGCAGTTTCGGCCACCCCCCCTCCTGGCCTTAACGCCCCGCTACACTGCCAACAGTCCGTGTACGGTTGCTGCGGCGACAACAAGACGGCCGCGCTGGGGGTCGGACTGGCTGGCTGTCCCAGTAAGTCACCTTTGAACTTTGAACCCCCACAAACATTTACGCTAAAATACTTAATATTTCCACAGGAACATTCTTTTATCAGCAGATGTTTACAAATATGGTAGGAAAACATATAGAGGCCTGACCTTTAGGCACCTGTCTGTGTGACCCCTATCAGTCCTGACCTTTAGGCACCTGTCTCTTTAACCCCTGTGTCTCTTGACCTTTAGGTACCTGTCTCTGTAACCCCTATGGCTCCTACAAAGCGACCTGTGACCCCGCCACGGGTCAGTGCTCCTGTAAACCCGGGGTCGGAGGTCAGAAGTGTGACCGCTGTGAACCGGGCTTCTGGAACTTCCGTGGCATCGTTACAGAGAATATGAGCGGCTGCACACGTAAGACACTCCTTATATGGTCGGCTGCATGCAGAAGACACTCCTTATATGGTTGGCTGCATGCAGAAGACACTCCTTATATGGTTGGCTGCATGCAGAAGACACTCCTTATATGGTCGGCTGCGCACGTAAGACACTCCTTATGTGGTCGGCTGCATGCAGAAGACACTCCTTACATGGTCGGCTGCGCACGTAAGACACTCCTTATATGCTCGGCTGCATGCATAAGACACTCCTTATATGGTCGGCTGCATGCATAAGACGCTCCTTATATGGTCGGCTGCATGCATAAGACGCTCCTTATATGGTCGGCTGCATGCATAAGAGGGGCTGAAGCGTCTGTGTGGCAGAATGATATTTGATGTTGTGTTTTTTGTTATGTTATCTTTTTTAAACACAACAATAGAAGTGAGTGGGAATGATGGTTAAGCACTTTAAGGAGGGAGGGATTGGGGGAGAGGGATGAATGGAGGGAGAGGGAGGGAGGGATGGAGGGAGAGGAAGGGAGAGGGAGGGAGGGCTGTGTTGTCTTGTTTACCATTTCCCCTAAGGGTGACTGGCCTGGACCTGACCTGTCTGTGACGCTGGGTCCCTCTAGCTAGCGGTCAGCTGTAAGGTTGTCTCTGAGCACTGTGTGTGTGTGTGTGTGTGTGTGTGTGTGTGTGTGTGTGTGTGTGTGTGCGCACTGTGTGTGTGTGTATTAGTGCATCAGCGTCTGTGTGATTAGTAATGTTTAATGACCCTCTCTCTCTCTCCTCCGTAGCGTGTACCTGTGACGCGCTGGGCTCCGTGCGTGACGACTGTGAGCAGATGTCTGGGCTGTGTTCCTGTAAGACGGGGTTAAAGGGCATGAAGTGCAACGTGTGTCCGGACGGCACCAAGATGGCCGCCAGCGGCTGTGACAAAGGTAAGGGGGCAACCACCAGACACCACGGCAACCCAGCCTCAGACACCCCGGCAAGCACCAGACACCACGGCAACCCAGCCTCAGACACCCCGGCAACCACCAGACACCACGGCAACCCAGCCTCAGACACCCCGGCAACCACCAGACACCACGGCAACCCAGCCTCAGACACCCCAGCAACCACCAGACACCACGGCAACCCTCATCATCTCCTGTTCTCTGGTCTCTGAGTCGAAACCCAGCAGACAGTGACTTAGTTTAACCCCTTTGCCGTCCCTCTCTCCTATTTGAAAGGGTTCACCCACCTCTGTGAGATTAGCAGAAACAGGAAGTAGAAGTCATAAAGTGTCATGTCCTGTAGTTTTCATTACTGCAGCTGTTTAGAATCGTTTGTTGTTGTTGTGTCCTGTTGTTTTCTTTAGTGAGACTGTTAACAAAGCCTTACATTCAGCCCGCCCCTACCTCCCTGTTTAAGCTTTAATTGACTGAATGAATAACACAGTCTTTGTAGCCAATCGTAGGGGAGTATGGTGTCCCACGGCAATGCCCTGCTTGCGTCTCGTCAAGATCCACTGGCTAGTATCAACAGGAAGTCCAGAGCTTAATGGAGTCTATACTCTGCAGCCTGCCCCACAGCTGAAGAAGACAGAGAGAAGGAAGGAGAGGGGGGGGGGGGGGAGAGAGAGAGAGAGAGAGAGAGAGAGAGAGGAGGGGGAGAGGGGGTTGCACAGTATTAAAGGAGTGAGAGGAAATGTACTTTAACCTTTGACACCCTGTCTCCCCTCTCCAGGCCCACAGGCACCCACGTCATGCAGGAAGTTGGACTGTAAGTTCGGGGCATCCTGTGTGGAGGTCAAAGGTCAGGCCCACTGTGAGTGTCCTTCTCCAGACTGTGGACTGAAGAACCTCACCAAGGTAAGCATCCCAGCCTGCCAGCCAACCCACCTCCCTTTAAAACACACCCTGACGGTGTGTGTGTGTGTGTGTGTGTGTGTGTGTGTGTGTGTGTGTGTGTGTGTGTGTGTGTGTGTGTGTGTGGAGCAGGTGTGTGGTTCTGATGGGGTGACGTACGCTGACCAGTGCCAGCTGAGGACCATTGCCTGCAGGATGGATAAAGACATCAGAGTGGAGCACTCAGGCCAGTGCACAGGTGAGACCCTCCTCTTCCTCCTCCTCCTCCTCCTCCAGCCCCCCCCCCCCCCCCCCCCGTTAATAAATCACCCAGGACATCTCCCAGCGCCTTCTCCTCGTCAGCCTTCTTCATCAGATTATAGACAGCGCCTTCTTCATCATCAGATTACAGACGGTGCCTTTGGCATCAAAGCACAGTTTGTGTGTTCATTGTGTCTCACACACACACACACACACACACACACACACACACACACACACACACACACACTAACCTACAGACACAGTAGGATTTATCCCCTGTCTGCTTTCAAAAGGCCACATGCAGTCTGAAGGTTATTCTCCTCATTTTAGGTTGTTTGTCTGTGGACGTCATTTCAAACACTTAGTGAGGTCTCTTCCAGCGAGACGATAAACATCTTTAGTGAATGTTACATTATGAAATATAAATTATGAGGTCACAGACCTGTCGGGCAGGCAGGGAGAGGGGGGGGGGGTGACCGGCACGGTTCCCAGGGCCATGTCTTCCCTGTGCAGCGTGTGTAGGCAGGCCAGCATAAGTGACACCCAGGCTGGGCAGCACCAGGGCAGTCAGCCCACTGACTCTGGAGCTGCTCCAGGTGGACAGAACGCTGGCACACCTCCACACTCACTGGCCTCAGAGCAGCACAGCCGGGACCTATGGGAGTCCTCCCCTGGTTCCTGCTGCAGCAGTATGTCTAGTCTAAGGAGGGCTAATGTGCAGGGCAGCGTTGGACTGTAAATCCTCTCCTCCTGCTAACGCCGCCGTGCTGCTTAAGTGATGCTGAGCAACTGCTGCACACTGAAGGTGCTGTGTGAGGGAAATGAGACACATCAAGATCTGCTGGGACAGAGAGGCATCTGGCTGCTTTGACCATAGAGAGAGATAGATGTCTATGGCTGCTTTAACCATAGAGACAGATAGAGTTATATCTGTGTCAGGTTTAACCATAGAGATGGAGAGACACTGTATATATGTGGCTGGTTTAACCATAGAGGTAGAGATACTGTATATACCATAGAGATGTAGAGATACTGTATACCTGTGGCTAGTTTCACCATAGAGATGTAGAGATACTGTATATACCATAGAGAAACTGTATATACCATAGAGATGTAGAGAAACTGTATATACCATAGAGATGTAGAGAAACTGTATATACCATAGAGATGTAGAGAAACTGTATATACCATAGAGATGTAGAGATACTGTATATACCATAGAGATGTAGAGAGACTGTATATACCATAGAGATGTAGAGATACTGTATATACCATAGATAGATAGAGATACTATATACCTGTGGCTAGTTTAACCATAGAGATATAGAGATACTGTATATACCATAGAGATGTAGAGATACTGTATATACCATAGAGATGTAGAGATACTGTATATACCATAGAGATGTAGACAAACTGTATATACCATAGAGATGTAGAGATGTAGAGATACTGTATATACCATAGAGATGTAGAGATACTGTATATACCATAGAGATGTAGAGATACTGTATATACCATAGAGGTAGAGATACTGTATATACCATAGAGGTAGAGATACTGTATATACCATAGATAGATAGAGATACTATATACCTGTGGCTAGTTTAACCATAGAGATATAGAGATGCTGTATATACCATAGAGATGTAGAGATACTGTATACCTGTGGCTAGTTTCACCATAGAGAAGTAGAGATACTATATATCTGTTTGTTATATATACCATAGAGATGTAGAGATACTGTATATACCATAGAGATGTAGAGATACTGTATATACCATAGAGATGTAGAGATACTGTATATACCATAGAGATGTAGAGATACTGTATACCTGTGGCTAGTTTCACCATAGAGATGTAGAGATACTGTATATACCGTAGAGATGTAGAGAAACTGTATATCTTTGTGTGGTTTAACCATAGAGATGTAGAGATACTATATATCTGTGGCTAGTTAACCATAGATATGTAGAGAGACTGTATATACCATAGAGATGTAGAGATACTGTATATACCATAGAGATGTAGAGATACTGTACATACCATAGAGATGTAGAGAGACTGTATGTACCATAGAGATGGAGAGATACTGTATATCTAGTTTATTCTTGTACAGGAGTCTGCAGAGAGAGAGGAGGTAGCTGCAGGAGGGAGAGAGAGGTAGTGAGGGAGGGAGAGATGGAGGGAGGGAGGGAGAGAGAGGAAGTGAGGGAGGGAGGGAGGGAGAGAGGGAAGGAGGGAGGGAGTGTTTTTGAGTTCCTCTGTCCCACACTCCCAGGAGGGGCGGGGGGCGGGGGGGGGGGTTTGAGATCAGGAGCTCATTTCACGTGTGACTGGGTCTGAATTAGAGTCAAAACGCTGTACCCTCTCTGTACCCCCACTGTACCCTCTCTGTACCCCCACTGCACCCTCTCTGTACCCCCCCACTGTACCCTCTCTGTACCCCCACTGCACCCTCTCTGTACCCCCCCACTGCACCCTCTCTGTACCCCCACTGCACCCTCTCTGTACCCCCCCACTGTACCCTCTCTGTACCCCCCAATGCACCCTCTCTGTACCACCCACTGCACCCCTCTGTACCCCCCCCCACTGCACCTCTCTGTACCCCCACTACACACTCTCTCTCCCCCCCCCCACTGCCCCCTCTCTGTACCCCCCAATGCACCCTCTCTGTACCCCCCCACTGTACCCTCTCTGTACCCCCCCCCACCCTCTCTGCACCCCCCACTCTCTCTGTACCCTCACTACACACTCCCCCCCCCCCCCCCCCCCCCACCACTGCCCCCTCTCTGTACCCCCCACAGCATCCTCTCTGTACCCTTCCACTGCACCCTCTCTGTACCCCCTGCTGGTGAGACATCACACCCCCAGACAGCAGCCCCCAGGGAAGCTTGCAGCTAACACTACAGCTAGCGCCTTTAGCACCTTTCAAAACGTCTACTCTAGCTAACACTAACAGTTCTAACAAAGCTGCTGCTGCTTCTGCACTCCACTGCTAAAGATCTAATGCTGCTTCATCTCCACTGCTAAAGATCTAATGCTGCTTCATCTCCACTGCTAAAGATCTAATGCTGCTTCATCTCCACTGCTAAAGATCTAATGCTGCTTCATCTCCACTGCTAAAGATCTAATGCTGCTTCATCTCCACTGCTAAAGATCTAATGCTGCTTCATCATGCTGTGGGCTTTATGAAGGTCTTCCTCTAGCAGTGGAGTGATGAAGCAGATTTCGATCTTTAGCAGTGGAGTGAATGCAGATGGTACCTGGTACTGCTTCATGGTGTGAGGTGCCACCTGTCCCCAATACACACACACACACACACACACACACACACACACACACACACACACCAGAACACAAACAAACTCACACACACACACACACACACACCAGAACACAAACAAACACACACATACACACACACACACACACACACACACACACACACACACCAGAACACTAACAAACACACACACACACACACACACACACACACACACACACACCAGTAAACACATGTCAACACACACACACACACACACACCCACCAGTAAACACACACACACTACGGGGAGAGGCCGTGCCCCCATGTTCTTCCTCGCGGCTATGTGTGTGTGTGTGTTGTTGGATGAAGCAATGGAGGAGAAGTCAGTGCAAAGCCCTGGGAGGAGGTCGGCCATGACGGCTGCTCTGGCACGGACGGCGGGCACAGGAAGCAGGAAACAGGAAGCTGGCACAGGCCCTCCTCGCCCATATGCTGTTGTCACCTGTAGGTGGGCGCTGCTGGCAGCTCACAGGCAGCATATGGCTGGAACCTTCATCTCTCCTCCTCTTCCTCATGCTTTCTCTGTGGATTTTTTCACATTCATACTCCTTTTTATCCTCCTTCACAGTTTACTCTCTACGCTTTTAAAGAAACATCATCTGATTTATTTTTTACTTCTTTTGTCAACTTTTTGAGCCCTCTTTTCACCCTCCTCCTCTCTTCTCTAATATTCCTCCTCCTCTCTCCTTCTCTCCTCCTCCCTGCCGTCAGTATTCCCCTCCTCCTCTCTCCTCTCGTCTTCACTGTCGGTTAGTATTCCTCCTCTCCAGCGATGATGAAGAGTACCTGCAGGGCTGAGACATTGGGACAGCCCCCCCCCTCCTCCGGTGTGTCCGTCGGCGTGGAAACAGACCCAAATGGACCGTTAAACGTGATTAGAGGATGCTGCGGCACTGTGCAGCCCGTCCCCTCTGCTCCCACATCAATATCTCTGGACGGCTCATTTTATAATCCCCCCCTGCCGGGCACGGGGGCTCTGCCACGCTACGCTGCCCACCTGACTGACAAGGGGGAGCCGAGAGGAAAACAAGCACCCTCTACCTCCGCGACTGCTGGTGATAGCATCTCTACCCACGCCCGCGCTCCCAGCCTCCGCAGCCCCCCCCCTCTCCAGATCCTCATCCCTCCATCCCTCCCCAGTTTAGCGGGAGGGCAGAGATAGAGAGGAGGAGTGCAGAGATAGGGGGATAGAGAGGAGGGCAGAGATAGGGGGATAGAGAGGAGGAGGGCAGAGATACAGAGGGAAGGGGGGATTATTTCCAGCCTTTTTGTCAAGGTATCGTGGTTCACACCTTGCGGTGTAATTGCCGATCAAATGGGAGATTATTAGCGTGCAATTAAATCCTGTGCTTCATACTAGCCCTGCTCTAATGAGACAGAGCCTTCAGCCTCTCTGTACACACACACACACACACACACACACACACACACACACACACACACACAAACACACACACACACTCACACTCACACACACACACACACACACACACACACTCACACACACACACTCACACTCCGACACACTGGGGACAGGTTGAAGTAGGAGAGACAATAAAGTCACGCTTGCACTTATCTACACCCCCTCCCCCCCCCCACCCCCCCACCCCCCCCCCCCCCACACACACACACACACATACACACACTCTCCCCTCCGGCCCCCCCCCCCACACACACACTCCCCTCTAGCCCCCCTTCTCCTCTGGAGGTTCGGTTCTATTACTGCTTCTATCAGAGTGTGCTTGTGCTTTTTACAGCCGCAGCAGCAAAGCCTTCACATCAGGAGCACTGCTCTCCCTCTCTCCCTCCCAGTGCTTTCCAAACGGTTGTTTTATAGATGTGCTTGTAGTGTGTCTGTGTGTGTGTGTGTGTGTGTGTGTGTGTCGACAAGACTGCTGTGGCACAGCATCGATGTGTGTGTGTGCGCGCACGTGTGTGTGTGTGTGTGTGTGTGTGTGTGTGTCGACAAGACTGCTGTGGCACAGCATCGATGTGTGTGTCTGCGCGCACGTGTGTGTGTGTGTGTGTGTGTGTGTTTAGAGTTTGGTGTCTTTGAAGCCAGCGCTAAACCTTGCTACTTTTTTGCCCTATTTATATCAATCATTCATCACTGGAGGCTCTGCCTGTCAGTGATTAAAGCACCCCATCGCCAGGACTACATTTGAATATGGATATATAATTCATACCTGCTGACACGCCCACATATACACTATGTACGTGCACACACACACACACACACACACACACACACACACACACACACACCACAAGCACATCTATACACTCACACTCATCACTTCAGTCTAGCCCAATCTAAGCCACAGAAGTACCCTGTCTATGCGGAGTGTGACTCTCTCTCTCTGGGCGAGTTGCATTAGGAATACATGGAACAGGAATACTATTCAATATTAATGGATGCGCCACCATAAGTCTCCATGTTTCTGTGAGGCAATGATGGCCTCAGTGTTCTGGTATTGGGTTGCCAGGTTGGGTTGTCACGTGATGAAAGCCTCAGTGTTCTGTTGCCAGGTTGGGTTGTGATGTGATGATGACCTCAGTGTTCTGGTATTGGGTTGCCAGGTTGGGTTGTGATGTGATGATGACCTCAGTGTTCTGGTATTGGGTTGCCAGGTTGGGTTGTGATGTGATGATGACCTCAGTGTTCTGGTATTGGGTTGCCAGGTTGGGTTGTGATGTGATGATGACCTCAGTGTTCTGGTATTGGGTTGCCAGGTTGGTCTGTCATTGTACAGCTATAGTGAAGCATTTCCATCTTTGCTTCCTGCCATTCATCCATACCTTGCTTCCTCCCCCCCAGAGAACCCGGCTGAGCCAACCGTCCGCCCCACCCATCACACCCCCGCCACCACCCACCGCAAAGCCACCACCCCCTCAGTCGCCCGAATCAAGCCCGCCAAACCCCGGCAGAGCGTGGCGGACCTCCCTGAGGGCTTTGTGGAGGGCTTGCCGCCCCCCAGGACTGAAGAAAGCCCCCTCACTCCCACCCCCCACCTCCACCCCCACACCACCCCCACCTCCACCCTGCCACCCCGCCGCTCCACTCCCGCCCCCCAGCCCGTCTTTGAGGAGTCTGGCAGCGGGGCAGCCAGCGGGGACCACCAGGTGGAGGAAGAAGAAGAAGAGGAGGAGGAGGAGGAGGAAGGTAGTGCCGCTCCGGAGGCGAGCGGACAGGAGCCCGGTGGTAAATCTCTGCTCTTTTCACTACATTACCCATAATGCTTTGTGTGTGGGGGTGGGGGGGCGGGGTTTGTCATATTTGCTGAGTCATTATTACATCTACACATGTCATCATCAGTTGGGTGTGTGTTAGGATGAGTCTGTCCTTTGGAGCTAACCGCTAACCCTCCCTCCTGAAGCCTGAGGAAACACAGCTCACATAACTAGACCAGCTAACCGCTAACCGCTAACCCTCCCTCCTGAAGCCTGAGGAAACACAGCTCACATAACTAGACCAGCTAACCGCTAACCGCTAACCCTCCCTCCTGAAGCCTGAGGAAACACAGCTCACATAACTAGACCAGCTAACCGCTAACCGCTAACCCTCCCTCCTGAAGCCTGAGGAAACACAGCTCACATAACTAAAACACTAAGTCACGGTGATCCCCTAACCGCTAACCACCTGACCCCTCTTTCAATCAGACCTTTAACCCCTCCTCCCCGGGAGTGGTGACCTTTACCCCCTCCTCCCCGTGAGCACTGACCCCTCCTCAGACCCACAGCTTGTTGTGACTAGATGGAACACGCTTCCTCGCCGCAACGCTCCGATTTATTCTCCTGTCACCGGCCGACCGAGGAGCTGGAGGAATGCGTGTCCTGTCTGCCAAGGAGCGCTGGAGTCTCCAGTGTGTGTGTCTGTGTGTCAGTGTGTCTGTGTGTGTGTGTGTGTGTGTGTGTGTGTGTGTGTGTGTGTGTGTGTGTGTGTGTGTGTGTGTGTGTGTGTGTGTGTGTGTGTGTGTGTGTGAGAGAGTGCGTGTGTGCAGCCAAGGAAGTCTGTGTTTGGATTGATGTGTGTGTGTGTGTGTGTGTGTGTGTGTGTGTGTGTGTGTGTGTGTGTGTGTGTGTGTGTGTGTGTGTGTGTGTGTGTGTGTGTGTGTGTGTGTGTGTGTGTGTGCTTACTCAGCCGTACTGTGGATTGTGTGAGTCCTTGAGGATAGGTCTGAGAGAGAGAGCGTCTTTGTGTGTGGTGTGTGTGTGTGTGTGTGAGTCCTTGAGGACTGGGACAGAGTGTGTGTTTGTGTGTGTGTGCATATTTATACATACAACATGTGTGTGTTGTTGTATAACTCATAGCTGTCTGGGAACAGTCCCCAAGTTAGTGGCCACGCTCACCTCCCCCTGCCCCCCCCTCCTCCTCCTCCCCCTCCTCCTCCCCCTCCTCCTCCCCCTCTCCCCCTCCCCCCACCCCCCTTCTCCTCCCCCTCTCCCCTCACTTCTCTCCCTCTCTCTCTCTCCTCTCTCTCTCTCTCTCTCTCTCTCTCTCCCCCTCTCCCCTCACCTCTCCCCTCGCCTTTCCCGATCATCCCCCTCTCTTCTCCTCCTCTCCCCCTTCTCCCCCTCCTCCCCTCTCCTCCCCCTCTCCTCTTCTCCGTCTCCTCCTTTACTGCTCCTCCTAGGGCCTGTAAATCTAGCGAACCCAGTCACCAGATGCCTTGTAACCCCCCCCCCCCCCCCCCCGTTGCCCAGGGACACAGAGTCCTTGACGACCGCCGTCACCGTCATGTGACATCTTTACCACTTTGTTTAGCTGATCTCACTCCGGGCGACAATCCCATAATAGTCTCCCTATCCCCCTGGCCCGGCCTGAGAGAGAGACAATACACTCTTGTCTGAGAAACCCCGGCCAGTCAGATTCACTGCAAGGGCATGGCAAAGGCACTTCTCTCTAAGCAAGTCTTTAAGATAAGCATCGGCCAATCAGTGTAAGAGATTAGCCGTTTCCGTGGTTATTTTGCAGCCCGCATCACAAAAGAGGCTGTCTGGCCTATTAGGAGCAGCCATGCCTCTCTCTAGGGACATATTCAACCCCTGACTGAGTTACCAAGCATTCCCAAGCTTTATAAAGCATTATAAAGCACTTTGAAGCTTTATGAAGCATTATGAAGCATAATGAAGCGTTTTGAAGCATTGTTAAGCGTGATGAAGCCTTCTAACCCCTGTCCTGTGTCCCCCCAGGCCCGACGGCTGCGGCCCCCACCCTCCCCACGGCTGTGGAGCGCTCCTCCTGTGACAACACGCCTTTCGGCTGCTGTCCTGACAGGAAGACGGCCTCCAGCAGCCCTGACGGAGAGCACTGCCCCCGTGAGTCAATTTACCCTTCACTCTCTCTCTCTCTGTCTCTGTCTGTATGTCTCTCTACCCCTGTCACTCTCTGTCTGTATGTCTCTCTACCCCTGTCACTCTCTCTCTGTCTGTATGTCTCTCTACCCCTGTCACTCTCTCTCTCTGTCTGTATATCTCTCTACCCCATTACTCTCTCTCTGTCTGTATGTCTCTCTACCCCTGTCACTCTCTCTCTCTCTACCCCTGTCACTCTCTCTCTGTCTATATGTCTCTCTACCCCTGTCACTCTCTCTCTCTGTCTCTGTCTGTATGTCTCTCTACCCCTGTTACTCTCTCTCTGTCTGTATGTCTCTCTACCCCTGTCACTCTCTCTCTCTGTCTGTATATCTCTCTATCCCTATCACTCTCTCTTTCTGTCTGTATGTCTCTCTACCCCTGTCACTCTCTCTTTTTGTCTGTATGTCTCTCTACCCCTGTCACTCTCTCTCTCTGTCTGTATGTCTCTCTGCCCCTGTCACTCTCTCTTTCTGTCTGTATGTCTCTCTCCCCTCTCTCTCTCTCTCTGTATGTCTCTCTCCCTGTCACTCTCTCTTTTTGTCTGTATGTCTCTCTACCCCTGTCACTCTCTCTCTCTGTCTGTATGTCTCTCTGCCCCTGTCACTCTCTCTCTGTCTGTATCTCTCTCTCTACCCCTGTCTCTCTCTGTATGTCTCTGTCTGTATGTCTCTCTACCCCTGTCACTCTCTGTATGTCTCTCCTTCTACTTAAATGTCCTACTCTTTGGTCTCTCTCTTCTTCTCTCCTTTAGAACATCCTTTGGTTCTATCAGTCATTTCTCCATAGGAAACAACTCCTTCTGACCAATCACATCTCAGGACCAAGCGTTGTTCTACCAATCAGAGCCTTCTTCAATAGATGAATAGGTTCATAGTGTCACTGTTCCTGCTTCCCACCCTCTCCCTCTCTCCCTCTCTCTCCCTCTCCCTCTCTCTCTCTCTGTCTCTCTCCCTCTCTCTCCCTCTCCCTCTCTGTCTCTCTCCCTCTCCCTCTCCCTCTCTCTCTCTGTCTCGCTCTCTCTCTCTCTCTCTCTCTCTCTCTCTCCCTCTCCCTCTCCATCTCTCTCTCTCTCTGTCTCTCTCTCTCTCCCTCTCTCTCTCCCTCTCTCTCTCCCTCTCTCTCCCTCTCCTTCTCCTCTCTCTCTCTGTCTCTCTCTCTCTGTCTCTCTCCCTCTCCCTCTCTCTCCTCTCTCTCTCTCTCTGTCTCTCTCTCTCTCTCTCTCTCTCTCTCTCTCTCTCTCTCTCTCCCTCTCTCTCTCTCTCTCTCTCTCTCTCTCTCTCTCTCTGTCTCTCTCTGTCTCTCCCTCTCTCTCCCTCTCCTTCTCCCTCTCCCTCTCTCTCTCTCTCTCTCACTTGTCTGTGGCAGTATGGTGAAGGCACCAGTCTATGAACACATTAACTGGCTGTGACCTTTAGCCTTTGCGTTGCCCCTCGGCAGCGTAGGCAGCGTGTGCAGCAGGAACTCAGTGAGCGGCTCAAAGCACAGAGGCACGGACACGACACTTTGTCTTCCCACAGAATCCACTCTTTACTTTACCTTTCTGCAGAATTTACTCAAGGTCATAAAAGGTGACCTTCACGTTTCTCTGCCCACATTTTGTAATAAAAATTTCAAATAAAACTCCAACATGACCTTTGACATGCTGTTAAAGTTTAGAGCTGTGTTCCATATCTAAACTAATGGTAAAGTAGATTTTTTTTAAATGTCACACAGAATGTCAGGTTTCTATGGTGTGTATATGAATATAGTTCTCTGTAGCGCCACCCTTAAAGACAGAGGGTGAAACTTAATTCCCTAATGCCCGCAACCGTTTATGTCCGCCTGTCCCGCCTCTAATAATGATGTCACTCTGTCAATCGATACTTCATTCCACTCAAGTGCTTCCAATAAACCGAGCCTTGCGTTGATCAATAACCCTCTGCTATTGGTCCTGAGGAGGACCTGGCTGATATTCCATTCATTACACAGGGAGTGACGAGCCCCTCGCATATCTATCTGTCTAATGGTATCGACCATGTGTCAGCGTTTTCTCTGAGGAGAAAGGCTAACGCTAACAGATAGCGTCTCCCTCCTAATCCTCCAGGCACTGTGTTTGTTTAGCCATGGGGCAGCCTCTCAAACCTCTGTCTGAAAAGGATCGCAGGGTTTATGGCAGAGGGAATCAGTTGCTACAGGTGTTTCAGTTTTTTTTGTTTTAGGAATATAGAAGAACATCTGTTGTTTAAACGTGGTGTTATTAAACCATGTGAAAGCACTGTCTTCTCCCTGTACACTAGCTAGCTAAAGGAATGACTCCCGTAATGGCTGCCTAGTAGTCCTTATAAGGATGACTAATGACTAGTAGTCCTTATAAAGATGGCTAATGGCTGCCTAGCAGTCCTTATAAGGATATGGCTGCCTAGCAGTCCTTATAAGGATGGCTAATGACTAGCAGTCCTTAAAAGGATGGCTAATGCCTATCAGTCCTTATAAGGATGGCTAATGACTAGCAGTCCTTATAAGGATAACTAATGACTAGCAGTCCCTATAAGGATGGCTAATGACTAGCAGTCCTTATAAGGATGGCTAATGCCTAGCAGTCCTTAAAAGGATGGCTAATGCCTAGCAGTCCTTATAAGGATGGCTAATGACTAGCAGTCCTTATAAGGATGACTAATGACTAGTAGTCCTTATAAGGATGACTAATGACTAGTAGTCCTTATAAAGATGGCTAATGGCTGCCTAGCAGTCCTTATAAGGCCTATAAGGATGGCTAATGACTAGCAGTCCCTATAAGGATAACTAATGACTAGCAGTCCCTATAAGGGTAACTAATGACTAGCAGTCCCTATAAGGATGGCTAATGACTAGCAGTCCCTATAAGGATGGCTAATGACTAGCAGTCCCTATAAGGATGGCTAATGACTAGCAGTCCCTATAAGGATAACTAATGACTAGCAGTCCCTATAAGGATAACTAATGACTAGCAGTCCTTATAAGGATAACTAATGACTAGCAGTCCTTATAAGGATAACTAATGACTAGCAGTCCCTATAAGGATGGCTAATGACTGACTGTAAAGCTAAGGTTGTACAGATCTATTCCAGCTGATGGTTGGGTTTTCATCCTAACCCCCCCTCCCCCGTTCTAAACAGCACTAGACTGAAAAAAAACCCTGTAAAATGGTTGTCTGCTTTCCAGATTAAAAGTCTGATCTCTCTCTCTCTCTCCCTCTCTCTCTCTCTTCCTCTCTCTCTCTCTCTCTCTCTCACTCTCTCTCTGTCTCTCTCTCTTTCTTATTCTCTCTATTGCTCCAGCCTCCCTCGTTTCATCAGTTTTATGGTCCCATCAGATGTGATGTGCGTCAGAAACCGGGAGGGTACAAAAAATAAATAGATAAAAAAACGTTTTTTCTTATCGTACAGATTTCCCCGGTCTGTGTCAGTCACCGGTTTGGCAGCATTAGAGACAATTACGGCTATCTTTCACGATAATCATACAAGTGCTGTTCCCTCTGTCCGCTTCACCCGGGAACCAGCGCCATGATTGATTTGGGCAATTTGTTCAGCTGATTACAAACGGCATGAAACTCCAGCATCAGCTCCTCTCTCCTCCCTCCTCCCTCCTTCCTCCGCCCCCTCTTTTCTCTGTCCTCCTTTCTGCGTTGTTTCTCTGCTTTGGCTGTCGGGGGGGGGGGGGGGGGGGGTCTGGTGGAGAGATAGCCCAAGTTAGCCCTGCTCACCTTCAAGGTTGGAGTGGGGAATGTCTTTGGTGAAGAGGGAAAGAGTGTGTGCCCTTCTGCTCTCTGTGTGTGTCTCTCTGTGTGTGTGTGTGTGTGTGTGTGTGTGTGTGTGTGTGTGTGTGTCTCGTCCTGTCTAACCTGTTCTCTCTCTGTTCAGTTCTGCTCCATGTCTCCACCAAGCTTTGGGAAGAGTCTCGGTCTGGTAACCTCCAGTCCATTTCTACACCTCTATTCCTCCCTCCCTCTCTCTCTCTCTCTCTCTCTCTCTATTCCCCCGTCCCTCACCATGTTCCACAGTCCACTGCCTCCTCCTCCTCCTCTTCAGACCCTGACCCTCACAACCCCCCCACCACCACCACCCCCACAATGACTAACCCCCAAACACACACACACACACACACACACAATCTCCATCACTAACCTTAGACTGGCACTACCTAAATGAAACTAGGGCTGGGGGGGTAGGGGATGGAGAGGGTGGGGGAGGCGGTTAGTGCACGCTAGATTGACAGAGAAAGAGGAGCTTTGTAACGAGCGTGTCTCCCCCTCCCCCTCCTCTTCCAGCCACCATGAGGTTCAATGGATTCCTCCATCTAGATCAGGTCGAAGGTCAAGAGGTCATCTATACCCCGGAGATGGAGGACCCTAAGTCGGAGCTGTTTGGAGAGACGGCCAGAAGCATCGAGAATGCTGTGAGTATTAACACAGGGCGGATATTTTAGGTCTTTGAGTATTAACACAAGGCGGACATTTTAGGTCTGTAAGTATTAACACAGGGCGGACATTTTAGGTCTTTGAGTATTAACACAGGGCGGACATTTTAGGTCTGTGAGTATTAACACAGGGCGGACATTTTAGGTGTGTGAGTTACACAGGGCGGACATTTTAGGTGTGTGAGTTACATAGGGCAGTGTTAGTGTTATCCGTTAAGTTTACAGTTTCACAGCCGTTTGGACAGTGTTGAGTTTATACACAGCAGTTTCTGCTCTGTGTTGAGTTTAAACACACCATGCTGCTCTGTGTTGAGTTTATACACAGCGGTTTCTGCTCTGTGTTGAGTTTAAACACACCATGCTGCTCTGTGTTGAGTTTAAACACACCATGCTGCTCTGTGTTGAGTTTAAACACAGTTGTTTCTGCTCTGTGTTGAGTTTAACAGTAGTTTCTGCTCTGTGTTGAGTTTAAACAGTCGTTTCTGCTCAGTGTTGAGTTTAAACAGTTGTTTCTGCTCTGTGTTGAGTTTAACAGTAGTTTCTGCTCTGTGTTGAGTTTAAACACACCATGCTGCTCTGTGTTGAGTTTAAACACACCATGCTGCTCTGTGTTGAGTTTAAACACAGTAGTTTCTGCTCTGTGTTGAGTTTAAACACAGTCGTTTCTGCTCTGTGTTGAGTTTAAACAGTAGTTTCTGCTCTGTGTTGAGTTTAAACACGGTTTCTGCTCTGTGTTGAGTTTAAACAGTAGTTTCTGCTCTGTGTTGAGTTTAAACACGGTTTCTGCTCTGTGTCGAGTTTGGCAAGTTAGGGAACGAGCGTTTGTTCATGAGCCAAGCCCTGGCTTTGTCGTTCCTCTGATGAAACAGGAAATCGTGTAGGTGTGTGTGACGTTGTGTACACAGCTACTGATGAAACGGGGACACCAATGTGTGTGTGTGTGTGTGTGTGTGTGTGTGTGTGTGTGTGTGTGTGTGTGTGTGTGTGTGTGTGTGTGTGTGTGTGTGTGTGTGAGACACTGTGTACACAGCTCCTGCCAGCTGTTGAAATGGTGTCAATGACCCCCAGTGGGACCTAGCCTGACTCCTCACCATCCTGTGTGTGTGTGTGTGTGTGTGTGTGTGTGTGTGTGTGTGTGTGTGTGTGTGTTCTCATTAGCACTCTTTTTATACACCTTGCCAAGACAGCTGTGAAACTAGACAACATGCACCCTCCCCCACACACACACCGAGTATACACCCCCCCCCACACACACACACACGCACACGCACCATGTATATACACCCCCCCCCACACACACACACACACGCTATGCATACATACTGCCAGCGAGCTTGTCAGTTTGATTTTTTTGTTTCTGCTCTGCATGCTGTGTGTGTGTGTGTGTGTGTGTGTGTGTGTGTGTGTGTGTGTGTGTGTGTGTGTGTGTGTGGTGTGTGTGTGGTGTGTGTGTGTGTGTGTGTGTGTGTGTGTGTGTTGTGTGGTGTGTGTGTGTGTGTGTGTGTGGTATGTATACTCGGTGTGTGTGTGTGTGTGTGTGTGTGTGTGTGTGTGTGTGTGTGTGTGTGTGGTATGTATACTTGGTGTGTGTGTGTGTGTGTGTGTGTGTGTGTGTGTGTGTGTGTGTGTGTGGTATGTATACTTGTTGTGTTTGTTGTGTGTGTGTGTGTGTGTGTGTGTGTGTGTGTGTGTGTGTGTGTGTGTGTGTGTGTGTGTGTGTGTGTGTGTGTGTGTGGTATGTATACTCTGTGTGTGTGTGTGTGTGTGTGTGTGTGTGTGTGTGTGGTATTTATACTCGGTGTGTGTGTGTGTGTGTGTGTGTGTGTGTGTGTGTGTGTGTGTGTGTGTGTGTGTGTGTGTGTGTGTGTGTGTGTGTGTGCTTGCATATACTCGTGTGTGTGTGTGTGTGTGTGTGTGTGTGTGTGTGTGTGTGTGTGTGTGTGTGTGTGTGGTATGTATACTCGGTGTGTGTGTGTGTGTGTGTGTGTGTGGTATGTATACTCGGTGTGTGTGTGTGTGTGTGTGTATGTATACTCGGTGTGTGTGTGTGTGTGTGTGTGGTATGTATACTCGGTGTGTGTGTGTGTGTGTGTGTGTGTGTGTGTGTGTGTGTGTATGTGGTATGTATACTCGGTGTGTGTGTGTGTGGGGGGGGTGTGCATGCTAAAGCTTCACCTTGGGAAAGGGTTCTAAGGACTGAGCCTGCAGACGGGAAAGATGACTGTCCTTCATGAGGAGATAGTTTGTATGAAGAGGAGACTAGAGAAGGCCTTTGGTAAAGCTCCTTTACAGAAACAGAGGGTTAGCAGTCTGCAGCAGAGACTGAGAGGGATAGCTGATAGCAGCAGAGACAGAGAGGGTTAGCTGATAGCAGCAGAGACTAAGAGGGTTAGCTGTCTGCAGCAGAGACAGAGAGGGTCTGCAGCAGAGACTAGCAGTCTGCAGCAGAGACTGAGAGGGTTAGCTGTCTGCAGCAGAGACAGAGAGGGTTAGCTGTCTGCAGCAGAGACAGAGAGGGTTAGCAGCAGAGACAGAGAGGGTTAGCTGCAGCAGAGACAGAGAGGGTTAGCTGATAGCAGCAGAGACAGAGAGGGTTAGCTGATAGCAGCAGAGACTAAGAGGGTTAGCTAATAGCAGCAGAGACTGAGAGGGTTAGCGGTCTGCAGCAGAGACAGAGAGGGTTAGCTGATAGCAGCAGAGACAGAGAGGGTTAGCTGATAGCAGCAGAGACAGAGAGGGTTAGCAGTCTGCAGCAGAGACTGAGAGGGTTAGCTGATAGCAGCAGAGACTGAGAGGGTTAGCTGATAGCAGCAGAGACTGAGAGGGTTAGCTGTCTGCAGCAGAGACTGAGAGGGTTAGCTGATAGAAGCAGAGACAGAGAGGGTTAGTAGTCTGCAGCAGAGACTGAGAGGGTTAGCTGATAGCAGCAGAGACTAAGAGGGTTAGCTGTCTGCAGTAGAGACTGAGAGGGTTAGCTGATAGCAGCAGAGACAGAGAGGGTTAGTAGTCTGCAGCAGAGACTGAGAGGGTTAGCTGTCTGCAGCAGAGACTGAGAGGGTTAGCTGATAGCAGCAGAGACAGAGAGGGTTAGCTGTCTGCAGCAGAGACAGAGAGGGTTAGCTGATAGCAGCAGAGACTGAGAGGGTTAGCTGTCTGCAGCAGAGACAGAGAGGGTTAGCTGTCTGCAGCAGAGACAGAGAGGGTTAGCTGTCTGCAGCAGAGACTGAGAGGGATAGCAGTCTGCAGCAGAGACTGAGAGGGTTAGCTGATAGCAGCAGAGACTGAGAGGGTTAGCTGATAGCAGCAGAGACAGAGAGGGTTAGCTGATAGAAGCAGAGACTGAGAGGGTTAATAGCAGCAGAGACTGAGAGTTAGCAGTCTGCAGTAAAGACAGAGTAGAGACAGAGTGTTGTCTCCTGTAGAGCCCAGCCGAGGCCGCAGGGAGAAGTGTAAACAGTCGGCTCCCCCCTACAAACAGACAAACAGTACACACGGCGCCCAGAGTCACCACCAATCAGAAGGCAGCGTGTGGAGGCTGGCATTTATTGGGCCATGTCCTAAATAAACCTGTGGGTGTAATTATTCCAGAGCTGGAGGGAAATGTCAGTGTGTGCCCTTTGACCTGTTAGGATGTTTTCCTCTGCTCCGTAGCGACACACAGCCCCCCAGCCCTCCTCCCCAACAGAATGAACCAGGACCCCATGCTGATTATACACTAATTTAGATACCTACTCTTTCTCTCTCTCTCTCTCTCTCTCTCTCTCTCTCTCTCTCTCTCTCTCTCTCTCTCTCTCTCTCTCTCTCTCTCTCTCTCTCTCTCTCTATTATACACTTATTTAGTTACCTACTCTCTCTCTCTCTCTCTCTCTCTCTCTCTATTATACACTTATTTAATTACCTACTCTCTCTCTCTCTCTCTCTCTCTCTCTCTCTCTCTCTCTCTCTATTATACACTCTACCTACACCCATTTCCTACACTCCCTCTCCTCTCCTCTCCTCTCTCCTCTCCTCTCCTCTCTCTCCTCTCCTCCACTCTTTCTCTTCTCCTCTATGTATCCCCTCTAACACTGCTCTCCTCTCCTCTCCTCTCCTCTCCTCTCCTCCACTCTTTCTCTTCTCCTCTATGTATCCCCTCTAACACTGCTCTCCTCTCCTCTCCTCTCCTCTCCTCCACTCTTTCTCTTCTCCTCTATGTATCCACTCTTACACTGCTCTCCTCTCCTCTCCTCTCCTCTCCTCCACTCTTTCTCTTCTCCTCTAGTACTATGTATCCCCTCTTACACTGCTCTCCTCTGCCATTCCCCTTAGCTCAACGAGTTGTTCCAGAAGTCGGAGGTGCAGAGGGACTTCATGAGGGTGCGAGTGCGTAACCTGGCTCCCAGTAACTCCATCCTGGCCTTTGTGGAGGCCCACTTCAGCCCAGGTGAGCCTTGGAGTTTAAAGACATTTATTCCACTGTTATTCCTTTAAAGAGCAGTAAGGTGTGTGGAGGTTCACTACTTCCCACTGTGTAAGTGAATGACAAGTTTTGTATTCATCCATTTGTCAGAATATTTCTATTTTCTGTTGTGTAGTTATGACGCAGGGACAGTTAAATATTCTCCTCCTGCTTCAGAGCGATATTTGTTCTTTTTATCGAGTGGTCTGAAACGCTAAACCACTGAACAAAGCTGTCTGGAGCCTTTGTGCTGTTGTACTACTCTCTCCATCTCCACCCCCTGAGCATCGTTAGCCCCCCCCCCCCCCCCTCCTCTCCTCTCTTTACCGTCTCCTTGGTATGTGTGGAGAGAGGAGTCAGGATTAAAGTGTGGCTCCGTGGAGGCTGGTTAAAGTAGCCATCTGTGCTAAACGTTATGAGAGCCGTTTGTCTGAGGAAACGACGGCAGAAACACTGGTGGAGGACAAGTGGTCCCCGGGGGGCGGGGGAAGGGGGGGGGGCAGCCTTGGGCCTCTCTCCATCCTCCCCGTTATAAAGACACACTGTGGTCTCAGACAGGATGTGCTTTTGATTCCCTGTGGCTCCACAGACACTCGTTACACTGTGGAGGATGTGGAGGCCGCACTGCTCAAACAGTTGAAGGTCGCCAAGGAGACCGCCATCGCCGTGAAGAAGCCAGAGGAGCAGAACGTTCGATTCACAAACTACGGTAACGAGGGTTAAATACACACACTACAGTAACGAAGGTTAGATTCACACACTAAAGTAACGAAGGTTAAATACACACACTACAGTAACGAAGGTTAGATACACACACTACAGTAACGAAGGTTAGATACACACACTACAGTAACGAAGGTTAACGAAGGTTAGATACACACACTACAGTAACGAAGGTTAGATACACACACTACAGTAACGAAGGTTAGATTCACACACTACAGTAACGAAGGTTAGATACACACACTACAGTAACGAAGGTTAGATTCACACACTACAGTAACGAAGGTTAGATACACACACTACAGTAACGAAGGTTAGATACACACACTACAGTAACGAAGGTTAGATACACACACTACAGTAACGAAGGTTAGATACACACACTACAGTAACGAGGGTTAGATACACACACTATGGTAACTAGAGTTAGATTCACACACTACAGTAACGAAGGTTAGTTTCACACACTATGGTAACTAGAGTTAGATTCACAAACTATGGTAATGAGAGAGAGGCAGAGGGACTTAGACAGAGCTGTTATCACCATTTTATTAGATACACACACTGTGGTAACGAGAGTTAGTTTCACACACTATGGTAACGAGGGTTAGATACACACACTATGGTAATGAGAGAGAGGCAGAGGGACTTAGACAGAGCTGTTATCACCATTTTATTTGTGTCTTTTCTCTCCACCAGGCCTCTCCTCCATCCCTTACAGCCCCATCTCCACCACAGCCTCAGTGACCACCCCCACCTCCACCCGACCTCCGACCTCCACCCGACCTCCCTCCACCACCCCCTACATCCCCCGCAGACCCCCCGGCTTCACCAGACGCCCAGGCCGTCGCACCACCACCATCTCTACCTCCATCACCACCCCATCCACCACCACTAGATCCCCCCCAGCCACCTCCTCTGGCCTCGCCCCGGGGCCCTGCAGCTCCCACCCCTGTGGACATGGAGGCAGCTGTCAGGAAGACGGAGCAGACTTCACCTGCATCTGTCCCGCGGGCAGGGGGGGCGCCGTCTGTGAGAAAGGTGGGTCTGGGAGGCCAGTACTGTTTCTTAATGCTTCTCTCTCTCTCTCGCTCTCTCTCTCTACCTTTGTATCTCTCTGTATCCCTCTCTCTCTCTCTGTACCTCTCTCGCTCTCTCTCTCTACCTTTGTATCTCTCTGTATCTCTCTCTCTGTACCTCTCTCTCTCTATCTCTCTCTCTCTACCCCTCTCTCTCTCTATCTCTCTCTCTCTCTCTCTCTTATTGAAAGCGCTTGCCTTGTGCCACAGTCTCAACATATCAAACCTTTCTTCTTGACGACAGTCCAATCTCAATTACCATGGCTACAAAATAAAACCTGGACTATTTTTAGGAAGAAAGAATTTCAATTTAGTAATTGTAGATTTTAGCAGTATTGGTGTTACTGGTTAGGCAGAATTCCTCCTATGTATTCTACCTGTTAAAGTGTTCACCGGTATCCGTCCCCTGCTAGCTAATGCTATTGTGAGTACCTACCACTGAGGCAGGTAGGGTTAGGGTTAGGGTTTGGCTAGCTAATGCTATATAGTCAGTACCTACCACTGCGACAGGTAGGGTTAGGGTTAGGCTAGCTAATGCTATATAGACGGTTATAGTTAGGCTAGCTAATGCTATATAGACAGTTATGGTTAGGCTAGCTAATGCTATAGACAGTTAGGGTTAGGGTAGCTAATGCTATATAGACAGTAAGGGTTAGGCTAGCTAATACTATATAGTCAGTAAGGGTTAGGCTAGCTAATGCTAGAGACAGTTATAGTTAGGCTAGCTAATGCTATAGACAGTTAGGGTTAGGCTAGCTAATGCTATAGACAGTTAGGGTTAGGGTAGCTAATGCTATATAGACAGTTAGGGTTAGGCTAGCTAATAGTATATAGTCAGTACCTCCCACTGAGACAGCCACTAAACCTAACTGATATCCAATCAACACCAAGAGGCTGAAATCAGGCTCTGGCAGCGTAGCGCCGTGGGAACCCCTTAATGGGGCACGGCCTTTTGCCCCTTTATCTCTCTTTCTCTCTCTTTCTCTCTCTCTCTCTCTCTCTCTCTCTCCCTTCTCCCCGTGTTTCAGGATAAGAAACGGCCTCATGCAGCTGCATCTTAAAGATAAATGACACTAATTGCTTTGATCTGGATTAGTTGGTGAGAATCAGTGTGTCTTTGAGCTGGAGTGTCTAAATGAGGGCACACACACACACACACACACACACACACACACACACACACACACACACACACACACACACACACACACACACACACACACGCGCACACACACACACACTCTCTCACTCACACACACACACACACACACACACACACACACACACACACACACACACACTCCCCTGCGTCCCCCAGATCAATCAAGTCATTAGTGAGAGGAATTTATCATCAGCTGCCATTCTCTGCCAAAACGCCTAACAGAAGGCAAAGACGTCTAGAGGGAAAATGGAGGATAATGATGATAATGGTTAACTAGCTAAGA
Source organism: Galaxias olidus (assembly GCA_026901105.3). NCBI lineage: Eukaryota > Metazoa > Chordata > Actinopteri > Galaxiiformes > Galaxiidae > Galaxias > Galaxias olidus. Next base: position 131,285 of record JAPMUY010002293.1, read on the forward strand.
AACTAAAAGTGTGTGTGTGTGTGTGTGTGTGTGTGTGTGTGTGTGTGTGTGTGTGTGTGTGTGTGTGTGTGTGTGTGTGTGTGTGTGTGTGTGTGTGTGTGTGTGTGTGTGTGTGTCTGTGTCTGTGTATGTGTGTGTTTGATGTGCCACCTTTATTCTGCTAAAGAGTGGACGGCTTAGCGAGTCTCCTCTGGCTGTTTACCAATAACAAAGCACATTATCAGCAGCCCAGATTATGGTGTTATTCTTTGTCATAATAACTAACGACCCATTTTGCATTATGCTGTACAGTTTATTAACGCAGAGTTTAGAAAAGAAGGTTTTTATTAATCCTTTTAAATTTTTGTGAGAAAAATAGGAATATTTGATAAAGAAAAAGTCAGTTTTCTTTTTACTTAATGTCTTAGCATTATAAAGCGTTTCAGTGTTATGAGATCAATGAACTTATATTTTTACCAGCAGTTTTTATTTGAAACTACTGTCTTATGACTAAAGATCAATGACTCATACAGTATGTGTTGTTAATTGTTGGTCTTCCTCTTCCTGTTCAGTGATTAAGTACTTCCTGCCGTCGTTTGGGGGGAAGTCGTACCTGGCCTTCAACACCATGAGAGCCTACCACACCGTCCGCATCGCCATGGAGTTCAGGGCACTGGAGATGACCGGCATCCTGCTCTACAACGGACAGGACGGAAAGAAGGACTTCCTGTCTCTCACTCTGTTTAACGGCAAAGTGGAACTCAGGTAAGTACCACTTCCTGTGTGACACTTCCTGTCTCTCACTCTGGTCAACGGCAAGGTGGAGCTCAGGTAAAAACCACTTCCGTGTTACACTTCCTGTCTCTCACTCTGGTCAACGACATGGTGGAGCTCAGGTAAGAACCACTTCCTGTGTTACACTTCCTGTGTCAGGTAAGGGGAGGAACCTGTGAGTTGTCAAGGAACAGTCCACCCTTTTCTTCTGTTTGAGGCTCTATTCAGACTGGACACATAGAGGTACAAAGCAAAGGGCTTTAAGTCTAAGCACTCCTAAGTAGGAGAGCATTAGTACTCCAGAGCAGAGTATAAGTACTTTAGACTGGACACATAGAGGTACAAAGCACAGGGCTTTAAGTCTAAGCACTCCTAAGTAGGAGAGTATGAGTACTCCAGAGCAGAGTATAAGTACTCCAGACTGGACACATGAAGGTACAAAGCACAGGGCTTTAAGTCTAAG
>JAPMUY010002293.1:137500-150000 GCA_026901105.3 Galaxias olidus
TGTTAGGGAGCGCTGGTGCCCCCCCTCATCTCCCCCCTACACCCCTATCTCCCCCCTACACCCCCATCTCCCTCCTACGACACCCCATCTCCCCCCTACAAAACCCCCACATCCCCATCTCCCCCTTACAACACCCCCCATCTCCCCCCCTACAAAACCCCCACACCCCCATCTCCCCCCTACAACACCCCATCTCCCCCCTACCACACCCCTCATCTCCCCCCTACAACACCCCCACATCCCTCACCTCCCCCTCTACAACACCCCCACACCCCCCTCATCTCCCCTACAACACCCCTACATCTCTCCCCCTACAACACCCCACACCCCCTACACCCCATCTCCCCCTACAAAACCCCCACACCCTCATCTCCCCCCTACAACACCCCCACATCCCTCATCTCCCCTACAACACCCCCACACACACCCCATCTCCCCCCTACAACACCCCCACACCCCTCATCTCCCCCTACAACACCCCCACCCCCTCATCTCCCCTCTACAACACCCCCACATCCCTCATCTCCCCCCTACAACACCCCCACACCCCCTACACCCCATCTCCCCTCTACAACACCCCCACATCCCTCATTCCCCTCTACAACACCCCCACACCCCTCATCTCCCCCCACAACACCCCCATCCCTCATCTCCCCCTACAACACCCCCACACCCCCTACAACACCCCCCACACCCCTCATCTCCCCTCTACAACACCCCACACCCCTCATCTCCCCTCTACAACACCCCCACCCCTACACCCCATCTCCCCCCTACACCCCCACCCCTCATCTCCCCTCTACAACACCCCCACATCCCCCATCTCCCCCTACAACACCCCACACCCCCCTACCCCATCTCCCCCCTACAACACCCCCACACCCTTCATCTCCCCTCTACAACACCCCCACACCCCCTACCCCCATCTCCCCCCTACAACACCCCCACATCCCTCACACCCCCTACACCCCATCTCCCCCCTACAACACCCCCCCACCCCCTTCACCCCATCTCCCCCCTACAACACCCCCACACCCCTCATCTCCCCCCTACAACACCCCCACACCCCCTACACCCCATCTCCCCCCTACAACACCCCCACACCCTTCATCTCCCCTCTACACATCCCTCATCTCCCCCTACAAAACCCCCACACCCCCTACACCCCATCTCCCCTCTACAACACCCCCACATCCCTCATCTCCCCTCTACAACACCCCCACATCCCTCATCTCCCCTACAACACCCCTAAACCCCCATCTCCCCCCTACAACACCCCTACACCCCCATCTCCCCCTACAACACCCCCAAACCCCCATCTCCCCCCTACAACACCCCTACACCCCCATCTCCCCCCTACAATACCCCCAACCCCCATCTCCCCCCTACAACACCCCCAACCCCCCTACACCCCTGTGAACACCTGTGTATGACAGACACCTTTCAACACACACACACCACACACACACAAACCCATGCACACACACACATGCAAACACGTGCACACACACACAACTTTCTGAACGTCTACAAATAGCCTACCCCTATGCTAAGTCCCACTTAGCAGTTGATTAGAATACATTGGGGTGAACCAGAATGGATGGCGTATGAGGGAGCTGGAGGGCCATTGGGTGAGTGTGTGGAATCAATGAGAGGACTAATCACATCAGTCCCCCCCCGTCCACTCTGATTAATGGAGGAGTCCGTCACACCCGGTGTCTGGCACCGACCGCTTCTCTGAGATAAGAACAGGACAGACAGACAGACAGACAGACAGACAGACAGACAGACAGACAGACAGACAGACAGACAGACAGACAGACAGACAGCTATTGTGAGATAAGGAAAAGACAGACAGACAGACAGACAGACAGCTACTGTGAGATAAGGAAAGGACAGACAGACAGACAGACAGACAGACAGACAGACAGACAGACAGACAGACAGCTACTGTGAGATAAGAAAAGGACAGACAGACAGACAGACAGACAGACAGACAGACAGACAGACAGACAGACAGACAGACTACCTCTCCACTGCACTCACACGCTAATGGCCGTCTGATGCTCATACACTCACACACTTTTTCCCTCAACACCATGCCAATAATATTGAACTGTTTCATTTTTACCCGCTGGTAGGCATATATCAACTGTAAAATTGAATGAATGAACAGTCCTCAGCCAGCTAAGTGAACACAGTCCTCAGCCAGCTAAATGAACACAGTCCTCAGCTAGCTAAGTGAACACAGTCCTCAGCCAGCTAAGTGAACACAGTCCTCAGCCAGAGAAGTGAACACAGTCCTCAGCTAGCTAAGTGAACACAGTCCTCAGCCAGCTAAGTGAACACAGTCCTCAGCCAGCTAAGTGAACACAGTCCTCAGCCAGCTAAGTGAACACAGTCCTCAGCCAGCTAAGTGAACACAGTCCTCAGCCAGCTAAGTGAACACGGTCCTCAGCCAGCTAAGTGAACACAGTCCTCAGCCAGCTAAGTGAACACAGTCCTCAGCCAGCTAAGTGAACACAGTCCTCAGCTAGCTAAGTGAACACAGTCCTCAGCCAGCTAAGTGAACACAGGGAATTGTCGGTCTCATTGGATTCTTTGTCTTACATTTAGGCTGTAAGCTGCTCAACCTATTATACTGGAGACAATACCGAGATGTGTGTGTGTGTGTGTGTGTGTGTGTGTGTGTGTGTGTGTGTGTGTGTGTGTGTGTGTGTGCGTGCGTGCGTGCGTGCGTGCGTGCGTGCGTGCGTGCGTGCGTGCGTGCGTGTGTGTGCATTAAGTGAGGGTTAACACACTCACTAAGAGACTGAAAGCTTTTTCTGCTCCTCTCTGGAATCTGGCAGGGTTCCCAAGGAGCGCCATTACTATTCTCTCTCTCTCTCTCTCTCTCTCTCTCTCTCTCTCCCTCTCTCTCTCTCTCTCTCTACATAGCTGTATTTATCTCTCTCTCTCTCTCTCTCTCCATAGCTGTAGTTAGCTGTCTCTCTCTCTCTCTCTCTACATAGCTGTAGTTAGCTGTCTCTCTCTCTCTCTCTCTCTCTCTACATAGCTGTAGTTAGCTGTCTCTCTCTCTCTCTCTCTACATAGCTGTAGTTAGCTATCTCTCTCTCTCTCTACATAGCTGTAGTTAGCTCTCTCTCTCTCTCTCTACAGTGCTGTAGTTAGCTGTCTCTCTCTCTCTCTCTCTCTCTCTACATAGCTGTAGTTAGCTGTCTCTCTCTCTACATAGCTGTAGTTAGCTCTCTCTCTCTCTCTCTACATAGCTGTAGTTAGCTGTCTCTCTCTCTCTCGCTACATAGCTGTAGTTAGCTGTCTCTCTCTCTCTCTCTACAGTGCTGTTGTTAGCTGTCTTATTGGCGATAGCTAATTAGCTTTTTCATCTCCATCTTCCTTCCTCTCTGACTCAGCTCAGCTAATCCAAGCTAATTAACATTGGAAGCTTTCAAACAGCGGTGTGTGTGTGTGTGTCGTGTATGGATGTGTGAGTGTGTGTGTGTGTGTGTGTGTGTGTGTGTGTGTGTGTGTGTGTGTGTGTGTGTGTGTATGTTGTGTGTGTGTGTGTGTGTGTGTGTGTGTGTGTGTGTGTGTGTGTGTGTGTGTGTGTGTGTGTGTGTGTGTGTGTGTGTATGTTGTGTATGTGTGTGTGTGTGTGTCATGTTTCGATGTGTGTGTGTGTGTTTGTGAACAGCACCATTGTATTCAGACACACTACTGATTGGGTACCCCTTCACTCAGTGCTCCCGTTCACATGTTGTCTGCCACACGGATTGCACAGTGCTCATCTTTAAGCCTCCGGACAACCAGACAGGTTTCCCCGACAACCAGAGACAGGTTTCCCAGACAACCAGAGACTATTTTCCCTAGATGTCATTCTGACATGGAAAAAACGAGTGCCAAGAAAATACAATGCTTCCCTCATTGTGACTGCTCTGACTCCAGGGCCTTTAGTTAGGCTTTGTGCTCTGACTCCAGAGTCTTTAGTTAGGCTTTGTGCTGACTCCAGGGCCTTTAGATAGGCTTTGTGCTCTGACTCCAGGGCCTGTAGTTAGGCTTTGTGCTCTGGCTCCAGGGCCTTTAGTTAGGCTTTGTGCTGTTTTTGAACCCTGTCACGTTGATTTCATGTTCCAAACATATTCCCGCTCAGTCCTCCATGTTGTTCTGTTGTCAGTGTCGGGGAGGAGAGGAGGCTACATGCCGCTGTTTGGGGGAGACTCCTACCTGGAGCTGAAGGGCCTCCACCTTTACGGTCAGGACCTCACGTAAGTCAAACCCTTCACTGTCTCTAACCGTGCAGAATAGTCCTAATAATAATAATAATAATTTCATTTTATTTAGTTATTAGCGCTTTTCTCAAGACTCCAAGCGCTTTACACAAATTGGTTGCCAATTAATTACACAGAACCAACAAGGAACAGACAGCCATCAAATACAACTCTCAGTCTGAGTGATACCACGGCAGCCAATTTGCGCCAGACTTGCTCACCCAACATATATTACGACAGATTTGCTCACACATAGGACACACAGACCGACTCCAGTTGAATTGGCAGTGACTGGTCAGGGCACTGGTAGGAGAATGGCGCATGTTTTTGATGGTAGGAGGAAACCGGAGTACCCGGAGAAAACCCACACAAACACGGGGAGAACATGCAAACTCCACACAGAAAGGCCTGGTCCCCCAGGGGAATCAAACCCAGGACCTTCTTGCTGTGAGGCAACAGTGCCAACCACTGAGCCACCGTGCTGCTAACAGTCCTAACATGGTTATCATGTTTTACGTGTGTGTGTGTGTGTGTGTGTGTGTGTGTGTGTGTGTGTGTGTGTGTGTGTGTGTGTTCTCCCCACAGTCAAAAGGCCAGCATGACGGTGGTCCTCATGGCTAACGACTCTAACGGGATGATCTTCTACAACGGCCAGAAGACGGACGGAAAGGGAGACTTCATATCTCTGGCTCTCAAAGATGCCATCTTGGAGTTCCGCTACGACCTGGGCAAGGGACCCGCTGTCATCAGGTTAGGAGTGTGTGTGCGTGGGTGTGTTTGTTATTCTGACTGTGTTAATCTGACTTTGTTTAGTGTGCGTTCCTGAAACATTTACCTGAATCTGTTTGTGTGTTTGTGTCTCTGACAGGAGTAAGGAACAGATAAAGATGAACGTTTGGACCACAGTAAACCTGGAGAGAGCCGGCCGCAAAGGAGAGATCACCGTTAACGGAAGAGACTCGGTCCGAGGAGAGGCGCCGGTGAGGCAGCTACCACCGCGCTACAGGCTTACAGGCTATGCTATCATATGCTATGCTTATACTGATCAGGCTATGCTATCATATGCTATGCTATCATATGCTATGCTTATACTGATCAGGCTATGCTATCATATGCTATGCTATAATATGCTATGCTTATACTGATCAGGCTATGCTATCAAATGCTATGCTATAATATGCTATGCTTATACTGATCAGGCTATGCTATGCTATCATATGCTATGCTATCATATGATATGCTTATACTAATCAGGCTATGCTATGCTATGCTATAATATGCTATGCTTATACTGATCAGGCTATGCTGTGCTTTAATATGCTATGCTTATACTTATCAGGCTATGCTATGCTATGCTATCCCTAGCTCATGCTACTTTACTGTTTGTCTGTGCGTCTGTGTCTTTATTTGTGTGTGTGTGTGTGTGTGTGTGTGTGTGTGTGCCTCTGTGTGTGTGTGTGTGTGTGTGTGTGTGTGTGTGTGTGTGTGTGTGTGTGTGTGTGTGTGTGTGTGTGTGTGTGTGTGTGTGTGTGTGTGTGTGTGTGTGTGTGTGTGTGTGTGTGTGTGTGTGTGTGTCTCTGTCTTTGTGTGTGTATGTGTGTATGCTTGTATGTATGTATTGCACTGCCTTACCTATGTCCTTGTGGGAACTGTACAACTTCAGCCGTTAAGAGCTGAATCAGCAGACTTCTCACCTGGTCTTGAGTTGAGCTCCCATGTCTGGATCACAGGAAAGAAAGCACCCGCGGTTGTTTTGATGAGGCTCTGATAGACGTCAGGGAGCGGCTTCAGAGGAAGGAGGCAGGTTTGACATGCCGTCTCTGGCTCTGGAAGGCGGTGTAGTCCGTATTTTATACTGCTCAACCTAAGAGTCTGCCAATGTACCTCAGATTTAACCTTCTCTGCCTTTGGCTCAAGAAACAGCAGTCTTCTTCATTGCTAGCAAACTGAGGGATTCTTTTTTAACTCCTCTCTGAAGCTGAGTTACTGCCTCAGAGGGAGAGTGTTAGGGGGGCAGATAATAGAATACAGTAAAACATACTTATCTCCAATGGAGAGAATCTAATAGAACACAGTAAAACATAGACTTATCTCCGATGGAGAGAATCTAATAGAACACAGTAAAACATAGACTTATCTCCGATGGAGAGAATCTAATAGAATTCAGTTAAACATAGACTTATCTCCGATGGAGAGAATCTAATAGAATACAGTTAAACATAGACTTATCTCTAATGGAGAGAATCTAACAGAATACAGTTAAACATAGACTTATCTCCAATGGAGAGAATCTAACAGAATACAGTTAAACATAGACTTATCTCCAATGAAGAGAATCTAATAGAACACAGTTAAACATTGACTGATCTCCAGTGGACAGAATCTAAAGGTTTGATAAGCCCACAGGTCATCCAGTTATACAGCCCACAATGTAATGGTGATTAGGACCATTCTGATCTCCCCCTGTCCCCACCAAGACACGTCTCTCTCTCTCTCTCTCTCTCTCTCTCTCTCTCTCTCTCTCTCTCTCTCTCTCTCTCTCTCTCTCTCTCTCTCTCTCTCTCTCTCTCTCTCTCCTCCTGTCCCCACCAAGACATGTCTCTCTCTCTCTCTCTCTCTCTCTCTCTCTCTCTCTCTCTCTCTCTCTCTCTCTCTCTCTCTCTCTCTCTCTCTCTCTCTCTCTCTCTCTCTCTCTCTCTCTCTCTCTCTCTCTCTCTCTCTCTCTCTCTCTCTCTCTCTCTCTCTCTCTCTCTCTCTCTCTCTCTCTCTCTCTCTCTCTCTGTCCCCACCAAGACATGTCTCTCTCTCTATCTCTCTCTCTCTCTCTCTCTCTCTCTCTCTCTCTCTCTCTCTCTCTCTCTCTCTCTCTCTCTCTCTCTCTCTCTCTCTCTCTCTCTCTCTCTCTCTCTCTCTCTCTCTCTCTCTCTCTCTCTCTCTCTCTCTCTCTCTCTCTCTCTCTCTCTCGCTCCTTCTGTCCCCACCAAGACATAGCTCACTCTCCTCTGAACGCTGTGTGGTGCCTGTCTCACTACAGAGACACACAGAACACACTCTCCTCTGAACGCTGTGTGGTGCCTGTCTCACTACAGAGACACACAGAACACACTCCTCTGAACGCTGTGTGGTGCCTGTCTCACTACAGAGACACACAGAACACACTCTCCTCTGAACGCTGTGTGGTGCCTGTCTCACTACAGAGAAACAGAACACACTCTCCTCTGAAGGCTGTGTGGTTCCCGTCACTCCAGAGAAACAGAACACACTCTCCTCTGAACGCTGTGTGGTTCCCGTCACTCCAGAGAAACAGAACACACTTTCCTCTGAACGCTGTGTGGTTCCCGTCACTCCAGAGAAACAGAACACACTCTCCTCTGAACGCTGTGTGGTGCCTGTCTCACTACAGAGACACACAGAACACACTCTCCTCTGAACGCTGTGTGGTGCCTGTCTCACTACAGAGAAACAGAACACACTCTCCTCTGAACGCTGTGTGGTGCCTGTCTCACTACAGAGAAACAGAACACACTCCTCTGAACGCTGTGTGGTGCCTGTCTCACTACAGAGAAACAGAACACACTCTCCTCTGAACGCTGTGTGGTGCCTGTCTCACTACAGAGAAACAGAACACACTCTCCTCTGAACGCTGTGTGGTGCCTGTCTCACTACAGAGAAACAGAACACACTCTCCTCTGAACGCTGTGTGGTGCCTGTCTCACTACAGAGAAACAGAACACACTCTCCTCTGAACGCTGTGTGGTTCCCGTCACTGCAGAGAAACAGAACACACTTTCCTCTGAACGCTGTGTGGTTCCCGTCACTCCAGAGAAACAGAACACACTCTCCTCTGAACGCTGTGTAGTTCCTGTCTCACTCCTGAGAAACAGAACACTCTCCTCTGAACGCTGTGTGGTGCCTGTCTCACTCCAGAGACAGACAGAACACACTCTCCTCTGTGTGGTTCCTGTGTTATCTTACTGAAAGAGGAGAGCAGCGAGGAAAGTAAAGGATGGAGCTGAGAATGGTTCTGGAGACCGCCCTGTGAACTACAACTCCCAGCTAGTTAGATCCTGCAGTACAACGCCCTATGAACTACAACTCCCAGCTAGCTATACCCTGCAGTTTAACGCCCTGTGAACTACAACTTCCAGCGAGTTCTCCTTTAGAGTATACATTCCTGGGAACTACAGCTCCCAAGCTTATTTTCTCCTGCCACTGCCTCCAGGGCGTAGATCTCACAAGGAAAGAACCCTTAGCCTTGATAGCAGACGTAATCCATCAGACCGCCTTAAAGTGGGAGCTTCCCTGAAGTCTCCGTGCATGGTGAGACAGTATGATATTGATGGTGACAGTAGGGAAACGGCATGCAGTGCCACAGCGTCCAGTGTTAAAGTGCCTGTCTGTTTAAAGCATGGCCTTCAAGCTGCAAGCTGTTGTGTTCATTATTTGTATCACAATAATGTTGTTAAGCCTTTTATTTGTATTGCCCTTTGGAATGTTTTGTGCATCAGTGTGTTTTGTGAGATGTGTCTTGGCTGTGCTCAGTCTCTTAACAGTAGCTTGTGCTTTGGATAGGCATGCATGTCTCTGTGCAATCACACACTTCTGCTAGTCTCTCTTCTCAATAACCCTGCTTCCTCCTGTGTTCTCTCCTTCTTCTTCCTCCTCTTCTTCTTCACTCGATGATATCTGGAAATAAGAAATCACGCAAGGTAATAAGAAAAGTCCAGTCACCTCATAGCTGTATGTCACCCCCCCCCCCCACCCCACCCATCCCCCACTCCATAGCAGTAAGAGCCAACATTCAGAGTAGAAACACACTCTACACAACATTCAGAGTAGAAACACACTGTCTCTATACACAACATTCAGAGTAGAAACACACTCTACACAACATTCAGAGTAGAAACACACTCTACACAACATTCAGAGTAGAAACACACTGTCTCTCTACACAACATTCAGAGTAGAAACACACTGTCTCTATACACAACATTCAGAGTAGAAACACACTCTACACAACATTCAGAGTAGAAACACACTCTACACAACATTCAGAGTAGAAGCACACTCTACACAACATTCAGAGTAGAAACACATTGTCTCTATACACAACATTCAGAGTAGAAACACACTCTACACAACATTCAGAGTAGAAACACACTCTACACAACATTCAGAGTAGAAACACACTGTCTCTCTACACAACATTCAGAGTAGAAACACACTCTACACAACATTCAGAGTAGAAACACACTCTACACAACATTCAGAGTAGAAACATTGTTAACGAACCCTGCTTGGCTTTCACCTCGGCCCATCTGCTATGTGGGCGGTAGGAGGGAGGGATGGAGGGAGGGAGGGGAGGCAGTTATCTCTCTGACTGCCATTGTTTGCAGCAACAATGGAACATCTTCATTAGACTCGCGTGGGCGGGGATATCTCGCTGCTGCTGTGAGAGAGAGAGAGAGAGAGAGAGAGAGAGAGAGAGAGAGAGAGAGAGAGAGAGAGAGAGAGAGAGAGAGTGAAAGAGAGAGAGAGAGAGAGAGAGATGCCAGGCGAGGTTGTTCTTTTCCTGTCTCTTCAGAGCAGCTCTCCGTGCTGTCATGGCGGTACCCCCTGTGTTAACCATGCCCCCCCCCCCCCCCCCCCGCGCTCTAACACCGTAAACAACACCTTCCATCCTCCACTCAAACAACAATGAAGGTCTTAGACCAGCGCTGTGGGAGGTGGCACAGCATCACGTCGCATGACCAGCCATGTTTTTAATCTTTCTCAAGTTATTAAGAAGGCGTTACCATCGTGACGGTCAACAAAGTATCTGAAGTTAGAGCTCCAAGATGTGAAGCTGGCTTTCTGTTAGTCCTCAGTGATGGAAAAACACTGCGTCTCCACCATCTCACCTCCAAACACAGCAAATACTTCACCATACTGAACTGAACTCAAACACAGCAAATACTTCACCATACTGAACCCAAACACAGCAAATACTTCACCATACTGAACCCAAACACAGCAAATACTTCACCATACTGAACCCAAACACAGCAAATACTTCACCATACTGAACCCAAACACAGCAAATACTGAGGGGTGGGGGGGTGGGGGGGGGATGTCCAGTATGTGGCCCCTATCCTCTACTGGGTCCCTATCCTCTGCCTGGGCCCCTAGCCTCTGCCTCTATCTGGGCCCCTAGCCTCTGCCTCTGCCTCTGCCTGGGCCCCTAGCCTCTGCCTCTATCTGGGCACCTAGCCTCTATCCTCTGTCTGGGCCCCTGGCCTCTGCCTCTGTATGGGTCCCTATCCTCTGCCTGGGCCCCTATCCTCTGCCTCTGTCTGGGCCCCTGGCCTCTGCCTGGGCTGCTGTGTCTGTCTAGGCCCCTATCCTCTGCCTGAGCCCCTATCCTCTGCCTCTGTCTGGGCCCCTGGCCTCTGCCTGGGCTACTGTGTCTGTCTAGGCCCCTATTCTCTGTCTAGGCCCCTATCCTCTGCCTGGGCCCCTATCCTCTGTCTAGGCCCCTATCCTCTGTCTGTCCTTCTAGCCTCTGCCTGGGCTGTGTGTCTGTCTTGCAGCCTGCTGAAGGTGCTGTCAGCCAGGCCAGAGGTTTAGTCACAGCCTGCTGGCTTCCAGAGCCCCATCCCATCCTGAATAGAAGCCCTCCTCGTGCTCTCTCTCTCTCCACACTAAATCAGCTTTGCTAGGCCTCTACAATCATTTCCCCAGCTATTAACGCCGCCTTCCCCCTCTGGCAATTACTGCCCCACTTAAAATGAAGGTTCTTAGTTCCTTCCTCCTAAAGGGGGCTCCAGTTCTGCTCAGAGGATGCAGCCGAGGGGTTTATAGTGAAGGCCACTCCCCCCTCAGGTTGGATCTGGGGCCGAGGGGATTTCCTATTCCTTGGTGGTGTGAACTCAGTGGGATATGAAGGTCTGCCTGCGCGGGGTTGAAAGGTCACGCTGTAATCACTCACTCATTAGAGAGGGTCCTCGTCACTCCAGCCTTCTCAACATTCTCCTTTTCTACTCTGTTTTCTATTCTTTCTGTTTTTCATTTAATTGACTGCTTCCAGAGAGACAGAGAAATCAATGATGTTTTTGTAATGTCAGGCGTATTGATGTGGAAGTGCAGTTAAGACTGTTGCCAGTGTAATATGGATCAATCTATTTTCAGAGGGAATGTATTCGGCAGAGACATTTAACCACACAGACATTAATCACCTTCCTGCCGTCCCCACACACAGGCACAGTTTGCTCCTCGCCTTGACCCCAAATAAACACGTTTTGCTTTTTATGGCTCCCAGTAACGTAGTATCTCTGATGTCTGAGTGTCTGTGGTGTGTCTAGCTGCTGTTCTTTAGACTCTCCTGTCTGCATTCTCCTCTTCAGAACCAGCACACTGCTATAAACTGCCTGTGTATTCTCCTCTTCAGAACCAGCACACTGCTATGAACTGCCTGTGTATTCTCCTCTTCAGAACCAGCACACTGCTATGAACTTCCTGTGTATTCTCCTCTTCAGAACCAGCACACTGCTATGAACTTCCTGTCTGTTTTCTGCCCTCTAGAACCAGCACAATTCTCTGAACCTGAAGGAGTCTCTCTTGGTGGGCGGAGCCCCGGACTTCAGCCGGCTAGCGAGGGCGGCTGCCCTTAAGGAAGGCTTCAAGGGAACCATCCAAAAGGTGAGCACTTCCTTCCTGTTTCACCTCGCCGACCAATAGCAGCTCTGACTGGAACACGGCTTGGTGAGGTCACTACTCTCAACGTTTGCTCCTGTCTGAAGTTTGAAGTCTGAGGTTTGATTGTTCCTGTCTGAAGTTTGAAGTCTGAGATTTGTTTGCTCCTGTCTGAAGTTTGAAGTCAGGTTTTTTTCTGGAGCACATTGGGTCGTGTTAACAGTCAATAAAATGATGTGTCTTTATTTACAACAAACCATAACCTATCCATCCATGCAGAGAGATGTGTCTAGCTGTTGTCTGTATTGCAGGGTTTAACCATAACCTATCCATCCATGCAGAGAGATGTGTCTAGCTGTTGTCTGTATTGCAGGGTTTAACCATAACCTATCCATCCATGCAGAGAGATGTGTCTAGCTGTAGTTCTGTATTGCAGGGTTTAACCATAACCTATCCATCCATGCAGAGAGATGTGTCTAGCTGTAGTTCTGTATTGCAGGGTTTAACCATAACCTATCCATCCATGCAGAGAGATGTGTCTAGCTGTTGTCTGTATTACAG
>JAPMUY010002293.1:155000-187500 GCA_026901105.3 Galaxias olidus
CAGAGAGAGAGAGAGAAAGAGAGAGAGCACCTCTGACATGTTCATCAGGATTTGTCTCCATTTGAAGAACCGAGCTCAGATGACGACTTCCCGTGAAGGAAGAGGGGGGGGGGACAAACGGTGAGTCCTCTGATTCAGAGAGGACAATGGTCAGTGGATACAGTTTAATAGGAGTCACGTTCCCTCAGAGCAAGTGGAGGCAGACCACTCTCAGAACCAGAGGCAATCAATTCAATAGTGTTTAGTTTAGAAAGGGATGAATGAATTCCGGTGGGGACGTTACACCAAGGGATAATGCTTCTGCGACTCTCAGCAGCCATCTCTTTTCAGCTCTTTCATTTGTCTTTTCTCCCCGTTCGAAAACCTCCAGTAAATTCACTCCCCCTGCCCTAATAGGAGGGGCCAATCTCCTACAAATACGTCTATGGTGGTTTCAACCCAATGTCCCCCTTCAATCTCTCCGCATTGGAATCATGTCTTAATGCAGTGTGGGGACAGTTAGACTGTCTTAATGCAGTGTGGGAACAGTTAGACTGTCTTAATGCAGTGTGAGGACAGTTAGACTGTCTTAATGCAGTGTGAGGACAGTTAGACTGTCTTAATGCAGTGTGGGGACAGTTAGACTGTTTCAATGCAGTCTGGGGACAGTTAGACTGTCTTAATGCAGTGTGGGGACAGTTAGGCTGTGTTAATGCAGTGTGAGGACAGTTAGACTGTTTCAATGCAGTCTGGGGACAGTTAGACTGTCTTAATGCAGTGTGAGGACAGTTAGACTGTCTTAATGCAGTGTGAGGACAGTTAGACTGTCTATATCCAGTGTGAGGACAGTTAGACTGTCTCAATGCAGTGTGGGGACAGTTAGACTGTCTTAATGCAGTGTGAGGACAGTTAGACTGTCTTAATGCAGTGTGAGGACAGTTAGACTGTCTTAATGCAGTGTGGGACAGTTAGACTGTCTCAATGCAGTGTGAGGACAGTTAGACTGTCTTAATGCAGTGTGGGACAGTTAGACTGTCTTAATGCAGTGTGGGACAGTTAGACTGTCTTAATGCAGTGTGAGGACAGTTAGACTGTCTAAATGCAGTGTGGGGACAGTTAGACTGTCTCAATGCAGTGTGGGACAGTTAGACTGTCTGAATGCAGTGTGGGGACAGTTAGGCTGTCTTAATGCAGTGTGAGGACAGTTAGACTGTCTTAATGCAGTGTGGGGACAGTTAGACTGTCTCAATGCAGTGTGAGGACAGTTAGACTGTCTTAATGCAGTGTGGGACAGTTAGACTGTCTTAATGCAGTGTGGGACAGTTAGACTGTCTGAATGCAGTGTGAGGACAGCTAGACTGTCTCAATGCAGTGTGGGGACAGTTAGACTGTCTCAATGCACTGTGAGGACAGTTAGACTGTCTCAATGCAGTGTGAGGACAGTTAAACTGTCTCAATGCAGTGTGAGGACAGTTAGACTGTCTCAATGCAGTGTGAGGACAGTTAGACTGTCTTAATGCAGTGTGGGACAGTTAGACTGTATCAATGCAGTGTGAGGACAGTTAGACTGTCTCAATGCAGTGTGAGGACAGTTAGACTGTCTTAATGCAGTGTGGGACAGTTAGACTGTATCAATCCAGTGTGAGGACAGTTAGACTGTATCAATGCAGTGTGAGGACAGTTAGACTGTCTTAATGCAGTGTGGGGACAGTTAGACTGTCTCAATGCAGTGTGAGGACAGTTAGACTGTCTTAATGCAGTGTGGGGACAGTTAGACTGTCTCAATGCAGTGTGAGGACAGTTAGACTGTCTTATTGCAGTGTGGGGACAGTTAGACTGTCTCAATGCAGTGTGAGGACAGTTAGACTGTCTTAATGCAGTGTGGGGACAGTTAGACTGTCTTATTGCAGTGTGGGGACAGTTAGACTGTGTGTCCTGACTCACTCCTCCTCACTGCTGTTTGAATCCTGATCTTTTCTTTGTCTTGCTTTCCTGCCTCTTGTTGTGATCACGGTCTTCCCTACGATCACAAGGTGAAAGTCCCAGATTTAGGTGAACCAGAGGGAAAAGATTTTGTGTTCTCATCTGCAGAATAGTAGCAGCAGGCTCTTTCAGGGTGCCCCCCCCATCCCAGTAAAGAGTCCGTCTCCTAGCCGTAGAGCTTACTGCATGCCCTTCACTCTCTCCCCGCTCCCTTAAGCCCTGAATCACTGGAGAACCCATCAGACCAGAGGTGAGCCTCCAGAGCTTTTCGCTAACGCTCTCTGCTAGCATGCTGCCTCCCCATATCCCTACCCCTTCCTAAACCTCCTCCACCTGCTCCGTGACCTGACCCCTCACAGCCAGGGAGACGGCTAGCTCCAGAGGATAATGTAACATCGCCCCCTTTGCTCGTACCGACTTTCAGACCACTAGGACTCTCCCTTCCTTTTTCAGACGGTGTTCGTGTGTTCTGGCTTTGAGTGCCATCAGTGAGACTAAAATCCTCCTGGTTAGTGAGCTGTCAGTTTTACAGGCTGAAAGAAGCTGCTTGGGAATAGCCACACGCTCTCTAGACTGGCCTCCCTGAGTACTATGAACCACTAGAGCCCCCTATGGGCCAGACGAGGTACTCAACTGTTTTTATGCCTCCTCTCCCTTTAGAGGGATTTGAATAATATTCACCAGCAAATTAAATTCCTTGGTAATCCAGTAATTCCCTAAACACTCATTTTATGAAGTCATTGACTTGCATATGTGGTTCTTGGTCCTGAAGCTAAGCAGTAATCCTAGGAGTGGTGTTTATGACTAGCCTGCTCCTCCAACAACCTTGACCTTATTCCCCCTCTCTCTGTCCCGGCCGTGATTCACTGAGACCAGGCTGGCTCTGAGATGGGGGGGGGGGGTCACTATCCTGTCTGCTCCCCCTCCTCCAGGAGATGTAGAGGGTAACACTGCTGGCACTAAGGCTCTCCACATCGTCTTATTAATATTTGCCCCAGATGCAAATGTAATGAGTGAGTTTAGAAATACAGCGCTACATCAAAGTGCAGCGTGGGGCTCTGCCTGCTCTGAGCCGGTGAATATTGTATGTGCAGCCCTAGCTGCTGGCCGCACATTAAACACAACGTTCACTGCCGCAGGCTCACACTGACTAAACTCCAAAGTTAAATAGCGTTTGAAAACTCCATTCCTCTGTAATGATAATCCAGTGAGAGGGATTGGGAGGGAGTGTCCTCGTCGCCCCCCGACCCCGTGTTTGTCTGTACTGTTTTCTTCTCTGCTATTGTTTTTATGTGCTGACTGTTTTCTTGTCTGCCACTGTGTTTGTCTGCTGACTGTTTTCTTGTCTGCCATTGTGTTTGTCTGCTGACTGTTTTCTTGTCTGTGTTGCCTGTTTCCTTGTGTGTGTGTGTGTGTGTGTGTGTGTGTGTGTGTGTGTGTGTGTGTGTGTGTGTGTGTGTGTGTGTTTTTGCACGTACGTGCGTGTGTGTGTGTGTGTTTTTTTCTTCCTTGTTGATCAGTGTGAGGTACACAGTTCATTAGACAGATTCTGACTGGCAAACACCTGCTCTCACCTTCAGGACCATCTTTCCTGTCTTACTCAAAAGAAACACACGCAGACACTCACACACACACACACACACACACACACACACACACACACACACACACACACACACACACACACACACACACATACACACACACACACACACACACACACACACACACAGACACACAGACACACAGACACACACACACCAAGGATCGCCGTTGAAACGCACACACACACGCTCACACACACACACACACACACACACACACACATACACACACACACACAGACACACACACACACACACACACACACACACACACACACACACACACACACACACACACACACACACACACACACACACACTCACTCACACACACATAAAGACATAGATACACACACACATAAATACACACACAGACATACATAGAGACCACCACAGTCTGACTAACCTGATTCCCCCCCACAGTGAGAAGGCTCTGCTGGTCAACAAGTTTGAGCTGAGCATCCGGACGGAGTCGACCCAGGGCCTGGTCCTGTGGAGCGGGAAGGGGCTGGAGCGCTCCGACTACATCGCGCTGGCCATCGTGGACGGCCGGGTCCAGATGACCTATGACCTAGGCTCCAAACCCGTGGTGCTGCGCTCCTCTGTGCGCGTCGACACCAATCGCTGGGTCCGCATCAAAGCCAGCAGGTGACCTTTGACTTGATCTTTCATTTCTGTTAATGATGGGGAGGTTCTGTTTGAGTGGACGAAAGGGGAGGGGTATCTGGGTGAGAAACCTAACAGCATCCCTCAGAGAGACTAGAACCTAACAGCATCCCTCAGAGAGACTAGAACCTAACAGCATCCCTCAGAGAGACTAGAACCTAACAGCATCCCTCAGAGAGAATAGAACCTAACAGCATCCCTCAGAGAGACTAGAACCTAACAGCATCCCTCAGAGAGACTAGAACCTAACAGCATCCCTCAGAGAGACTAGAACCTAACAGCATCCCTCAGAGAGACTAGAACCTAACAGCATCCCTCAGAGAGACTAGAACCTAACAGCATCCCTCAGAGAGACTAGAACCTAACAGCATCCCTCAGAGAGACTAGAACCTAACAGCATAGAGGTCTTGAGGGCGTGGCCTCTGTGCTCACAGGCTTAATTTCTCACTGAGAGGCATGGAAACACTGACTCAACTCTCTCTCTCTCTCTCTCTCTCTCTCTCTCTCTCTCTCACCTTATGACTCTCTCTCCCTCTCTCTCTCTCTCTCTCACCTTATGACTCTTTCTCTCTCTCTCTCTCTCTCACCTTATGACTCTTTCTCTCTCTCTCTCTCTCTCTCTCTCTCTCACCTTATGACTCTTTCTCTCTCTCTCTCTCTCTCTCTCTCACCTTATGACTCTCTCTCTCTCTCTCTCTCTCTCACCTTATGACTCTCTCTCTCTCTCTCTCTCTCTCTCTCACCTTATGATTCTCTCTCTCTCTCTCTCTCTCTCTCTCTCTCACCTTATGACTCTTTCTCTCTCTCTCTCTCTCACCTTATGACTCTCTCTCTCTCTCTCTCTCTCACACCTTATGACTCTCTCTCTCTCTCTCTCTCTCTCTCTCTCACCTTATGACTCTCTCTCTCTCTCTCTCTCTCTCTCTCTCTCTCTCTCACCTTATGACTCTCTCTCTCTCTCTCTCACCTTATGACTCTCTCTCTCTCTCTCTCTCTCTCTCTCTCTCTCTTATGATTCTCTCTCTCTCTCTCTCTCTCTCTCTCTCTCTCTCTCTTCTCTCTCTCTCTCTCTCTCTCTCTCACCTTATGACTCTTTCTCTCTCTCTCTCTCTCTCTCTCTCTCTCTCTCTCACCTTATGACTCTCTCTCTCTGCAGGGCTCTTAGGGATGGTTCTCTGCAGGTGGGGAACGAGGCGGCAGTGACGGGATCATCGCCCCTGGCAGCCACCCAGCTGGACACAGACGGAGCGCTCTGGTTGGGTAGGTCAACTACCACACTCCCCTCACACACACACACCAAACACACTGTGGCTAGGTAGGTCGACTAGCTCACACCCCTCACACACACACACCAAACACACTGTGGCTAGGTAGGTCGACTACCTCACATCCCTCACACACACACACACCAAACACACTGTGGCTAGGTAGGTCGACTACCTCACATCCCTCACACACACACACCAAACACACTGTGGCTAGGTAGGTGGACTGGATCACACCCCTCACACACACACACCAAACACACTGTGGCTAGGTAGGTGGACTGGATCACACCCCTCACACACACACACCAAACACACTGTGGCTAGGTAGGTCAACTAGCTCACACCCCTCACACACACACCCCTCACACACACACACACACACCAGTTTCATGATTACCTCAGTACGTACACCTGCATACAAACACTCCACACCCTTGTGTACGACTCTCCTACCACTGTACACACACACACACACACACACACACACACACACACACACACACACACACAGAGCGAGGCAGGGAGGGAGAGAGAGAACAGGTGTTGAAGACACCCTGAAGCGAGAACACATCATCCTCAAGTCGCCCTCACATCAGGCAGCCCTCTGTTAAATCCCCCTCCTCTTCTCTTCCACCGCTCATCATTCACTCATCTGGAACGCAGGAAATTAGCCCTGTCCGTCCCCCATCCAGAGGAAATTAGCCCTGTCCGTCCCCCATCCAGAGGAAATTAGCCCTGTCCATCCCCCATCCAGAGGAAATTAGCCCTCCAGAGGAAATTAGCCCTGTCCGTCCCCCATCCAGAGGAAATTAGCCCTGTCCGTCCCCCATCCAGAGGAAATTAGCCCTGTCCATCCCCCATCCAGAGGAAATTAGCCCTGTCCATCCCCCATCCAGAGGAAATTAACCCTGTCCATCCCCCATCCAGAGGAAATTAGCCCTGTCCATCCCCTATCCAGAGGAAATTAGCCCTGTCCATCCCCCATCCAGAGGAAATTAGCCCTGTCCGTCCCCCATCCAGAGGAAATTAGCCCTGTCCGTCCCCCATCCAGAGGAAATCGGATCAGAACCACCGAGAGAGAGAGACAGACAGAGAGAGAGAGGAAAGAGAGAGAGAGGGGGGGGGGGGACCTCTCAACAAGAAGGATTAAAAAAAGAGAAAGCTTTAGAGAGAGGGAGTGAGGGAGTGAAGGAGGGATCAAGAGCAGGGGGAAATAAAGAGAAGTCAAAAAGGGATTGAGAAGTGTTGAGGTGAAAGAGTGTTAGTGTTTGAGTAGGCCAGCCGGGGGATCCAGGGGTAACATCAGAGGAGGACCAGACACCAGAGCACAAACATTTAACATGAAGACACACTGTACTCCTAATTCACTGTGCACTCTACTCCTGCTCTACTCCTGCTCTACTCACTCTCCTTAGATACTGTGTACTCTACTCCTGCTCTACTCGCTATCTTTACTCACTGTGCACTCTACTCCTGCTCTACTCACTGTTCACTCTACTCCTGCTCTACTCACTGTCCTTAGATACTGTACACTCTACTCCTGCTCTACTCACTGTTCACTCTACTCCTGCTCTACTCACTGTCCTTAGATACTGTGTACTCTACTCCTGCTCTACTCGCTATCTTTACTCACTGTGTACTCTACTCCTGCTCTACTCACTGTCCTTAGATACTGTGTACTCTACTCCTGCTCTACTCACTGTCCTTAGATACTGTGTACTCTACTCCTGCTCTACTCGCTATCTTTACTCACTGTGCACTCTACTCCTGCTTTACTCACTGTTCACTCTACTCCTGCTCTACTCACTGTCCTTAGATACTGTACACTCTACTCCTGCTTTACTCACTGTGCACTCTACTCCTGCTCTACTCACTGTCCTTAGATACTGTACACTCTACTCCTGCTTTACTCACTGTGCACTCTACTCCTGCTCTACTCACTGTCCTTAGATACTGTACACTCTACTTCTGCTTTACTCACTGTGCACTCTACTCCTGCTCTACTCACTGTCCTTAGATACTGTACACTCTACTCCTGCTTTACTCACTGTGCACTCTACTCCTGCTCTACATGTTGTCTTTGCTGAATGACTACTAATGAATACTTTTTAATTATGTGTGTGTTGTTGTTTGTCATGCTGTCTGCTACTTTGCCAGGTCGTCACTGTAAAAGAGAAATCGTTCTCAGTTGACATTTCTTGTTAAATTAAGATTACTATTATGTCTTATTTATTTTGACCTATTTATCTCCTGTTTGTCTTTCTATTCTTTACCCTCTCTCTCTCTCTCTCTCTCTCTCTCTCTCTCTCTCTCTCTCTCTCTCTCTCTCTCTCTCTCTCTCTCTCTCTCTCTCTCTCTCTCTCTCTCTGTCTCTCTCTCTCTCTCTCTCTCTCTCTCTCTCTCTCTCTCTCTCTCTCTCTCTCTCTCTCTCTCTCTCTCTCTCTCTGTCTCTCTCTCTGTCTCTGTGTGTTCCAGGTGGACTGGAGGAGCTAGCCGTGGCTCGTCGCCTGCCTAAGGCCTACAGCACAGGCTTCGTGGGCTGTGTTAAGGATGTGTTGTTGGACGGGGTGGAGCTCCACCTAGTGGAGGACGCCGTGAACAGCCCCACAATATCCCAGTGCTCTGCCCCCCCCACCAAATAGAGGCCCCCAGGAAGCCTCCATTACTCCCACGTCTACTGCTGTAATTACTTTCTATTTTTGTATACGTTTCATCGCTTTTTATATTGGAAAAAATGAATATGTTGTTTTCTTTTTATTTTGTTTTTTGTTTTAGTATATATTGTCCTTTGTTTGTTTTTAAAATCTGCGCCTTTGTTCATGATAATCCTTCCCCGTCCTCAGAGCTGGACGTCCAGACTAGAGACTAGGACCTGATGTACACATACTGATCCACCCTGCTCTTTACTGGGACGCTGGGTTCTCCTTCTATGGTGCCGTTCCTGTCCCTTATGTGCACCTACACACACACACACACACACACACACACACACACACACACACACAGACCTGCATTGATGCTGTCCAATGTAGATATCGTCCGCAGAGCTGGACACTGTCCTGAAACACTGCAGTTAACAGGTGTATGCAGGTCATTGATAGTGCAGTATCCCGGCTGCATGTTGAACAATACAGTGGAAACACTGTTGTTTGGCTGGTCCCATAGGGCCCTCTGGCTGATCAGGATAGGACCCTGGAGATGTCAGTCAAGCTGCTACCAATGAGAGCACACCTTTTCAAACCAAGCGACCAATCCCCTTCTTCACAGCTACCACCGATTTCCAATCGTGTCAGAGCTGTTACTGTGTTTGTTTGTAATTCCTGGCTTCTGCTATATCCCACTGAGACGAGATGCACTTGAGTCCAGAATTAACAGCGCTGCATATCACTAATAACACGCATTAATCAAAAAATTGAATCATTTATGGAATAAAATGTAACAAATATAGAGTATATAAATACCTGAGACTGTGAATATGTAAGATTGATCTTCTGAGAAAAGCTCTGGTGTATTGTCCTGTTTTACCACCAGTAAACTACTTACCACTAGGTGCATGCACAGTGTTACTTTGGATTAATTACTCCCAAGAAATATATCTGTTCTGAACTCTTCCTGTGGATCTACGTGTCACACGTTTTGTTTTAACATTCATCTGAATCCAGACTACCAACTTATCTTTTGTAGTTTATTTTCACAGTGTTTTTAAATCACTTGGGGGGGGGGGGGGGGGGGGGGGTTGTTTTTGTTATAATCAATCTGTCAGTTTTGCTGGACTTTTGAAATGTGCAAAGGAGGAAGTGTTGTTACCACATCCAACCTCAAGGAGGTGCTAAAAGCAAAGGAAATATTAAGAGGCAGGACATTTCTGACGACAGATTTTGCGCGAGGGAAGACTGCAACTCGGACGTTCTCTCCCGGAATGTTCAGCTTCAACGTGTGTCCTAGAATTATAGTTTTTTTAAAGTTTGAATGAAAAACTGGTGTGCATTATATGAGGGTTAATGATTGCTGTTGAGAAAGGGACAATGGGATCTGCTGTGAATACAGCAGCATCAGACAAGAAAAACATCACTTCTGCAATTAGACAGCATGCATGGAGTTTGTGTCATCAAAAATCCTTTGAAAAACTGATGCATTGCAGAATAATCTTTTTGCTGAACTACAATAATCTGCAGTGGCTGAACCCGAGGACGTTCTGTTTTGTAAAATACTTGGCAATATTATAGGACAAAAACATGCTTGTTTGTTGTTGAGTATCAATGGTCTTGTAACAGTATCTTTTAAGTTCTCTTAAATTCTGTTCCCGCCAGAAAACCAATAAGCGGATATTTTGTACAGCCCAGCCAATCGTAAGTGTAATGATTTAGCGATATGTAACTATGGAGGTTATGTTGTGGTATTATACACTGGAACCCCGTCTGACTGGTCTGTTAACACATATAACGGTATTCCTCTGTCATACGAATAGGAGGGTCTGACTGGTCTGTTAACACATATAATGGTATTCCTCTGTCATACGAATAGGAGGGTCTGACTGGTCTGTTAACACATATAACGGTATTCCTCTGTCTACCGAGAGGAGAGTGGTGTGGTGTCTAAGATCCCAGTGCCCAACCCACTCAAATACTTCCAGGTCTCACAACAATAGGAGTTAGAGGGCTGCCCAGCATGCAGTAATCTATGGGTCTCTCTTTTGGTGAAATTCTTGGTGACACAGACCTGTTTCAGTAGTAGTAGTAGTAGTAGCACTAAAAACAGAAGTCCTTTGCTGAAGAAGGTTGAATGCAGATGCAATCGAAAGTGAAGGGATTTGGGAAGTTACCTTGGAATTGCCTTAAAACAGGTCACCTCAAACTGCTTACAAAGACATATGACGGTCTGTTCCCATTTAGCCCGTGTATTAGACGGCCCCCCTCTCTCTGTGTATTAATACTCAATAACTATAAATATATTAACAATACTCTGATTGGGTGGGTGATTAAAAAAAAAAATGAAACGCCAGCACGGCTTCAAAAAACAGCCTTCTGGCTTTTTACAAAATATCTCCTACTTACTCCTCTCTGATTTCTGCTCCTTATTTATGCTCTGCCTGGCCTCTGCTGTGAGCGTCCCGGGCAGGGAGGCCGTGCGCACTGACCACAGCATTACTAACTTTCTTACCTTTGTGTTGTGTTCTTACCACCATGAAATAAAGTGTCAACAAAATGGACTGGGCGTGCTCACATCCTGTGTCATCTGTTATTCTCCTCAGCTCTCCCTCCTGTTGTTGATTTACTGTTTTTTTATTCAAATTATTTTCAAACGTGAAATGCCTGGAGTTTAAGATGATTATGGAAATGAATGGGTTATGACTACAGTACTGAGCACAGTTGGTGTTTTTTTATAGATTAAGATGTTGAGTAATGAGAAAAGTGAAATGAAAGTCAGTGTTAATGCTGGGCTTGATATTATGAATATTTTAATGTACAGTATAGCATGACTCACCTTTCATACAACATCTCCAACAGCTTCCCCATAGCCAATATGAATAACCCTACCCTTACCCAACAGATTCCCCATAACCAATATGAATAAACCAACCCTAACCCAACAGATTCCCCATAGCCAATATGAATATTAGCGTGGTGGTTTTCAGAGAGAAATGACTATCACACTAAATGAATATTAGCATGGTGCTTTTCAGAGAGAAATGACTATCACACTAAATGAATATTAGCATGGTGCTTTTCAGAGAGAAATTACTATCACACTAAATTAATATTAGCATGGTGGTTTTCAGAGAGAAATTATCACACTAAATGAATATAGCTGGTTGGGTTATTGTAGTAGAGACAGAGAGCTGGTTGGGTTATTATAGTAGAGAGAGAGCTGGTTGGGTTATTATAATAGCGACAGAGAGCTGGTTGGGTTATTATAGTAGAGACAGAGCTGGTTGGGTTGTTATAGTAGAGAGAGAGAGCTGGTTGGGTTATTATAGTAGAGAGAGAGAGCTGGTTGGGTTATTATAATAGCGACAGAGAGCTGGTTGGGTTATTATAGTAGAGAGAGCTGGTTGGGTTATTATAGTAGAGAGAGAGAGCTGGTTGGGTTATTATAATAGCGACAGAGAGCTGGCTGGGTTGTTATAGTAGAGACAGAGCTGGTTGCGTTATTTATTATAGTAGAGACAGAGCTGGTTGGGTTATTATAGTAGAGACAGAGCTGGTTGGGTTATTTATTATAGTAGAGACAGAGAGCTGGTTGGGTTATTATAGTTTATTAATAGCGACAGAGAGCTGGTTGGGTTATTATAGTAGAGACAGAGCTGGTTGGGTTGTTATAGTAGAGAGAGAGAGCTGGTTGGGTTATTATAATAGTGACAGAGAGCTGGTTGGGTTATTATAGTAGAGACAGAGCTGGTTGGGTTGTTATAGTAGAGAGAGAGAGCTGGTTGGGTTATTATAGTAGAGAGAGAGAGCTGGTTGGGCAAACATAGAAATACCTTTTTTATTTATTTATTTATTCATACAAAAGATCCCAGATGGTTGATGATTGAAGCAGCGGTGCTGTGCCTCCTCTGGATGACAATGTCGTTAGACGACCTGCACTAGAGAAGGAAGAAAACACAAGATCATCATCAATAATGCTTTTCTCTCACAACATTCCTCACACACACGCATACACACACACTAGAAGTTATATATATACAGTTTAATCAAGTTAATCCTTACCCTAACCCTTACCCTAACCCAACATGGTACAGTTTAATCATGTAAACCTTTACCCTAACTCTAACCGTAACCCAAAGTGGATGTACATAATTTAGTGGGTGAAGGGTTTTTGGTGTGCAAACTGTTTTGTAACGCATTGACAAATGTAATGTGACCCTGATACTGATGAGAGGTCAGTGCGATGACCTTGTGATGTTTGATGCGTGAGTGGATAACGCATGCATGTATGTGTGTGTGTGTGTATGTGTGTTTGGGTGTGGTGTATATATGTGTGTGTGTGTGTGTGTGTGTGTGTGTGTGTGTGTGTGTGTATGTGTGTGTGGTGTGTGTGTGTGTGGTGTGTGTGTGTGTGTGTGTGTGTGTGTGTGTGTGTGTGTGTGCGTGTATGTGTGTGAATGTGTGTGTGTGTGTGTGTGTGTGTGTGTGTGTGTGTGTGTGTGTGTATGCGTGTGAATGTGTGTGTGTGTGCATTCTCACTGAAAAGTGCTCTCCAACTCAGATACATCCATGCCATGACCCACTTGAGCCATCATCCATAAACGATATATGAGTGTAAGCCATCATCCATAGACGACATATGAGTATTAGCCATCATCCATAAACGACATATGAGTATAAGTCATCATCCATAAACGACATATGAGTATAAGCCATCATCCATAAACGACATATGAGTATAAGCCATCATCCATAAACGACATATGAGTATAGATCACTGTCCAACTCCAAAGCAGGCTCTGGACATGCAGCTTCACTGTCCGACTCCAAAGCAGGCTCTGGACATGCAGCTTCACTGTCCCCCTTCCTCCCCCTTCCTCCCCACTTCCTCCTCCTTCCTCCCCTTCCTCATTTTCCACACTCTCTCTTTGTCTACCTCTTCTGACTTCCCTTCTGTCTGTTTTCCTCTCTTCTTCTGCTCTCTGTTCTCTTAACGCCTCCTTAACCCCAAACTTCAGCGTTTCCTCTCATTAGCCAACAAACACCTGATCGTTGCTGTACCACTGTGTGTGTGTGTGTGTGTGTGTGTGTGTGTGTGTGTGTGTGTGTGTGTGTGTGTGTGTGTGTGTGTGTGTGTGTGTGTGTGTGTGTGTGTGTGTGTGTGTGTGTGTGTGTGTGTGTGTGTGTGTGTGTGTGTGTGTGTGTGTGCCATGACCCACTTGAGCCATCATGATATATGTGTGTGTGTGTGTGTGTGTGTGCATGACACATATGAGTATTGCATCATCCACTCAGACGACATATGAGTATTAGCCATCATCCATAAACGACATATGAGTGTAAGCCATCATCCATAGACGATATATGAGTATTAGCCATCATCCATAGACGACATATGAGTATTAGCCATCATCCATAAACGACATATGAGTGTAAGCCATCATCCATAGACGACATATGAGTATTAGCCATCATCCATAAACGACATATGAGTGTAAGCCATCATCCATAGACGATATATGAGTATTAGCCATCATCCATAAACGACATATGAGTATAAGTCATCATCCATAAGACATATGAAGCCATCCATCCATAAGCGACATATGAGTATAAGCCATCATCCATAAACGACATATGAGTATAAGCCATCATCCATAAACGACATATGAGTATAAACCATCATCCATAAACGACATATGAGTATAAGCCATCATCCATAAACGACATATGAGTATAAGCCAACCTTCGCCATAAACTACACATCTGGTTATGCAGGCATCATCCTCCACGTTCTTGAGGGCAGGCCATCTTTAATGTACGGGTCCTTTTTATCTTCTGATTCAACAATAAACATCAAACCCTAACCCTAACCCTGACCCTAACCCTAACCCTTAACCCTAACCCTAACCCCTAAACCCTGAAAACAACGTTCTGTTGCCACAGCGGTGTAACACTTCCATCAGCAATGGAGGACGCAATGCACACCAAACTATATACTCAGACAGCTGTCTCCCAGCCCTATCCCTAACCCTAACCCTAACCCTGTGGTGGTCAGGGTGCTGGAAGGCCCTAACCCTAACCCTAACCCTAACCCTTACCCTGTGGTGGTCAGGGTGCTGGAAGGCCCTAACCCTAACCCTAACCCTAACCCTTACCCTGTGGTCTCTCCCTAACCCTAACCCTAACCCTAACCCTTACCCTGTGGTGGTCAGGGTGCTGGAAGGCCCTAACCCTTACCCTGTGGTGGTCAGGGTGCTGGAAGGCCCTGGCTGAGTCAGCGTGCGGCGGTCAATGTGCTGCTGCTGCTGCCTGTGGCAGTGGCCTGTCAAGCTATAGCAGGGACAACTAAATCCATCCATGAAAAAAGCCTGCGGCCTCAGACAATTGCATAACCCTAACCCTAGCCCTAACCCCCGCCCTCCTGCAGATTAACCCTCAGTGACAAACCACAGGCTGCTGACGTCAATCCAGGACAGCATGCCTCTCTCTCTCTGTCTCTCTTAGCTACCTCTTTCGTTCTATCCCTCTTATCTCTCTCTCTCCCTCTCTCCTTCCCCTCGCTCTCTTTATCTATTTCTTATCTCCATCTTTCTCTATTTCTCGCTCTCTTTTTTTCGACTACAACCGACAAAGCTCATTTTGTTACACCTCGCTGTCTTGCACGCACGCGCGCACACACACGCTCACAGTGACATCTTGTCTCTATATCTCAAGATCTAAGAGATAAGATGGAAAGAGATACTTAATTAACCTTAATTAATGCTAAACAATGGCTTCAGAATAACACAGAAAATCCTACCAGAATGGTCACTATTAACTGGACTACTGCTATAAATATCACTGAGAAATGTTTACGGATACGATGTATTTCTTTCTGTTTTAAGTAGACTGCCATAACATTAAGTGGTCCTTACAAACACCACTCACAGAGAGAGAGAGAGAGAGAGAGAGAGAGAGAGAGAGAGAGAGAGAGAGAGAGAGAGAGAGAGAGAGAGAGAGAGAGAGAGAGAGAGAGAGAGAGAGAGAGAGAGAGAGAGCGAGATTGTCATCCAGCCCCATGATAATGAATATTCCTTTGGAGGCGGGGTATCCGGCCCGGCGATATATCTTTGGAGTTGAACATTACAACAAACGCCCTCCCGAGTGCACGCTCCTCTAAACGCTACGCTAACTGCGCGAGGGAAGGTTTACTTCACCCAACTTCCCCCTTCCCATTTGAGGACGCTTGACACATATTGAAGACTGAAATGACGTCTCGCAGGTGGGTCGTGTGCTTGAGAACTGTGTGTAGATCCTGTTTATGCCCCTCTTTCCCTCTGGACAAACCCGGGTTAAAAGCCGTCTGCTTCGGTGAGCCGACAAGCGAGCGGTTTAGCCTTTCAGCCGCACTTTACGCACATCGTTGCTGCAGTAGCTTCGTAGAGTTGTTTGTTTTATTTTACTGCGATTTGTGGTCTGTGTAACTTATTTTGTTGTTGGTGATATAGTACATTTCCCACGCACATTACTTTAACTTTTCTCGGATATTGGCTCTACACTGACTACCCTCGGTAGCCGTTGGAAATAAGCAATAGCTCTGGCTGGGAGATCAAGGTGCACTTTTGGCTTCTGCAGCATCAAGCAATGAATAACTTAACTCTGCAAGTAGTTGCATCACAGGCCTCGGTGTAATTTGACTGATTTTGTTTTGCCTTATTAAAGGCATTCTTCAAAAGCGAGGCAGTCATTGCCAGGCCCATAGACCTACATGTACATTATTTAAAAATTGAATATTAGTTGACAGATGACAGATGTACTAAATCCTAGATAACATCGGATTACGTCGGATAATACTCCACTACAGAAATTGGTAAACACATATTTTGGCGTAGGCCAGGCCAATACACAACTTGTATAAGTGTATAATGGAAGCTTAAATACATACCATTGGAACTGAATGATATAGAGTGGACTATATGGCACCATGAAGATCATATGGAATGTTATGATTGTGCATGCTTTGCCACAATACAGAGGTCAGGGTTCAAATGTTGAATCAACCAAATGTTCCCAATGTTCTGTAGAATCTAGGTGTTTATAATAAGGGAGCGAGTGTGTGTGTGTGTGTGTGTGTGTGTGTGTGTGTGTGTGTGTGTGTGTGTGTGTGGGTGGGGGGTGTGATGGTCTCAAAATACACTCTGTCAGCAATCCAAGAGTTTGTAGTTATAGAGAGCCCTATATGGTTGTAAAGAACAAGAAATTATCTTCTATAAATTATATTAGACCCAAAACAAAACATAATTAAACAGAGAAAAATTACATAATTACTCAGAAGAAAACTTTTATTCATCTCTGTAGTATGGCTTAATGAACGCTGTGCACCAGGATATCCCTCCGTGCATAAAAGGATAATATTGCACTTGTTACATTTCAAACTTCATAACCAGAACCGTTTGCCAGTTGTTGTTTTTACAAAAGCTAAATGTTAGGGTTATATGGCACAGTCACTCAGGGTCTTCTTTTGAAACTTCCTGTGGCCGATAAGTGCAGAGAACCAACTGATCCAGCAGAACAATAGCTTAGGTGCCATCTTGATCTGACAGACTTCACCTGTTGTTGATGGTGATGGTGTTGATGTCGTAAGTAGGCGCTGACACAGCAACCGAAACAGGAAGTGGGTGTGTTAGGCAGACTATCAATTACTCTGAGGATGTTCAGAAATCATGTTTTGTTATGCTGGTTTTCCTTTACGTGGCCTTTTGTTTTGGACGCTAGCTACTCCACGTTTACAACTGTGAGCAAAGACTTATGTGCAGGATTAGGTAGACGGAACCATGCACTGCTCTAAGGTTCTAATGTTCTACTGTTCTAAGGTTCTAATGTTCTAATGCCAAATCTACAATCCACAAAGGTCACACAGCGGCGGGCTAGAATCCAGATATGAAATTGGCGGTTAGGATACGTGCTTTGTGCATAACTGGTCTAGTAAAACTCTGTCAACCATAAACTAGAGTAGATCTTAACTGGCACTTACAACGTCGCCTACATGAGCCTTAGAAATATTCTACCTTTGAGTGTGCACATGTGACTTTTTTTATTTTAAAGAGTCAAACATGCAAACATTATCTGTTTTGACGTTCAGCATTGATCATTTAATGGAAGTTTTATTTGTATTTTTATATTATAAAATGTAAAAAAATATTACATTATAACATTATTACTTTACACTTTTTCCAATATTACTGTAAAGTAGCGTTGATGGTTTTATGTAGTTCATATAGGAGCTGGTCTTATGTTGAAGCACTGATATATAGGAGCTGGTCTTATGTTGAGTCACTGATATATAGGAGCTGGTCTTATGTTGAGTCACTAATATATAGGAGCTGGTCTTATGTTGAGTCACTAATATATAGGAGCTGGTCTTATGTTGAGTCACTGATATATAGGAGCTGGTCTTAGGTTGAGTCACTGATATATAGGAGCTGGTCTTATGTTGAGTCACTAATATATAGGAGCTGGTCTTATGTTGAGTCACTGATATATATGAGCTGGCTTTAGGTTGAAGCACTGATATATAGGAGCTAGAATTAGGTTGAGTCACTGATATATATGAGCTGGCTTTAGGTTGAAGCACTGATATATATGAGCTGGCTTTAGGTTGAAGCACTGATATATATGAGCTGGCTTTAGGTTGAGTCAGAGTCTGTGGAAGTGCTTCCCATTACGGCTGTGAGTTATGATGTGAGTGTGCAGCATTTCCTCCCATTATTGTCTCCAATAAGTAAGGGGTGTGTGTGTGTTTGTGTGCGTGCGTGCGTGCGTGCGTGCGTGTAGGTGGTGGTGGGGAGACGACGGGAAAAGGTTTTTTAAAGTAATGTTTTAAAAGTTTCCATTTAGATGCTTTAGGGATTAAGTGTGTGGTGTGTACTACATGTGACATTGTAACATAATAATGATTCTGTTGTTCACGGACATGTGACTGCAGTTTGTCATTACTTTGTATCACATAGTTTCCGTCTAAAGGGGAGAGTTTATCTGCTGTGCTACAGCCTTTCCCCTCTGGGCCACTGGCTTATGGAACGGGCCACACATGATCTCTCATTGAGCCGTGACTCACTTTAGCTCAATAACAGAGAAAACAGATATGTAAAAGTGGCATGGCACTAGCAACATTTCCAGGCATTAACCAGTGCCATAATAATTGTTATTAGCGTAAATTCCTATACATAGCTAGTGAGCACATGCTAATATATATTTATGTTATTTATTAATATTATGTCACTAAAGAATTAATGAATGTGCTGTATCATTAGCATGATTAGCTGTCCGTGGCCATGTTACTATTATACTAGTACAGGTACAGTAATGAGGGTATTTGTAATTCGTTACACCCCTGGTCATTACTAATACCTGCCATTTCACCTCTCAAGCCATTTTGAAATGACTAAAGCACTATTCGTACTCCACTTTGGATAAAAACGTCCGCTAATTGACAGTAATGTAATGTAATGTAATGTGAACAAAACAGCAAGAAGTACTTCCGTTGTTCATATTTCAGTAAACCAGTAATCTAAACTGTAGCGGAGGAATAGCTGAATCTAAGACTATCTTATATAACTGACCCTAACCCTGAAACTAGGACTGTCATATATCTAACCCTAACCCTGAATCTAGGACTGTCTTATATAACTAACCCTAACCCTGAATCTAGGACTGTCTGATATATCTAACCCTAACCCTGAATGTAGGACTGTCTTATAAATCTAGCCCTAACCCTGAATCTGAAGGGCGAGCAAAAATGAAAAGATTGGTCTGGAAAATCTCTCATTAGCAAATTATGCTGAACCTGCTTCCTTAGCCTGTTGCTACGCTAACACTTACCAGCCTGCTTCCTTAGCCTGTTGCTATGCTAACACTTACCAGCCTGCTTCCTTAGCCTGTTGCTACGCTAACGCTTACCAGCGGTGCTGCTTTGAGATGCGGAGCATCCAGTCTCTGGTGTGGGCTTACACTGCATGTAAATACCCCTAGGATCACTGGGTGTTTCTAAATATACCAGCACATCACCCAGATCCACACCCAGGGGCTTGTCTGAGACAGTTATAGCCCTAACGGGGCTTTCTCGCTGCACTGGGGGGGCTAAGTATAGCACTTTTATGTCACCAGGCCTCGTTGGTACTTTAAATAGCCGGCTGCTTTATTGAACTTGAGACATTATGTAAGAGGGCAGCATTGGGAGTGCTGCTGTTAGGGTTTTGGTTAGGGTTAGGGTTAGTACTGCTGTTTGGGTTAGGGTTAGGGTTAGTGCTGCTGTTTGGGTCAGGGTTAGGGTCAGGGTTAGTGCTGCTGTTTGGGTTAGGGTTAGTGCTGCTGTTAGGGTTAGGGTTAAGGTTAGGGTTAGGGTTAGTGCAGCTGTTAGGGTTAGTGTTAGTGCTGCTGTTAGGGTTAGGGTTAGTGCAGCTGTTAGGGTTAGTGTTAGTGCTGCTGTTAGGGTGAGGGTTAGGGTTAGGGTTAGTGTTAGTGCTGCTATTAGGGTTAGGGTTAGGGTTAGCCAGAGGGCCCGCTGTGTGCTGTTAGTCTCTGTCTCTCTCTTATCTCATCTACTCACGCAATACCTCTGTTCCCTGTTTCCTCATTGTCTTTCTGATCCAAAGTGTCATTATATCTCACACTGTCTGCCTGTCTGCCTGCCTGCCTGCCTGCCTGCCTGCCTGCCTGCCTGCCTGCCTGCCTGCCTGCCTGTCTGTCTGCCTGCCTGCCTGCCTGGCTGGCTGGCTGGCTGGCTCTCTGTCTGCCTGTCTGTCTGTCTGTCTGTCTGTCTGTCTGTCTGTCTGTCTGTCTGTCTGTCTGTCTGTCTGTCTGTCGGTCTGTCTGTCTGTCTGTCTGTCTGTGTCTGTCTGTCTGCCTGCCTGTCTGCCTGTCTGTCTGTCTGCCTGCCTGTCTGTCTGCCTGCCTGCCTGCCTGCCTGGCTGCCTGCCTGGCTGGCTGGCTGGCTGGCTCTGTGTCTGTCTGCCTGTCTGTCGGTCTGTCTGTCGGTCTGTCTGTCTGTCTCTGTGACTGTCTGTCTGTCTGTCTGTCTGTCGGTCTGTCTGTCTGTCTCTAGAGAGTCTGTATCTCTCTCTCTCTTCTTAGAGAGAGAGAGAGTTACAGAGAGAGAGAGAGCGAGAGAGAGAGAGAGAGAGGCTTCTGTTCTTGGAAAGCCCGAGAGAGAGCGAGAGACGAGAGAGAGAGAGAGAGAGAGAGAGAGAGAGAGAGAGAGAGAGAGAGAGAGAGAGAGAGAGAGAGAGAGAGAGAGAGAGAGAGAGAGAGAGAGAGAGAGAGAGAGAGAGAGAGAGACAGACAGACAGACAGACAGACAGACAGACAGACAGTTGAGAATGGGGTTTGTAGCAGGCTGTTTTAGTGTCGACTAAATGGTTAGAGTAACAGTTTATTCTGGGGACTATGGTCTGCTGTTCTTCCGAAAGGTTTCTCTCCTGATATTTTCCATTTCTACTCCGTGGCCATTGGTACATGCCGCTCCGTTTCCCAAAAATTATTTCCCAATTAGTGACAAGGAAACAGCTTTCTGTTAATTATTAAACTCGGAGAGGGAGACTTGCTCAAACAGGTCTTTTCCCAGAGTGCAAGTCTATTCTTCTTTTTATTTAATTTCCTAAAGTTTCTTAGAAAACCATAGGTTTGATATTTCAGTGCTTCTTGTGACTGCATGACTGAGGTCTTTTGTATTGACAGGAATAGAAACGGTGTCGAGCGAGAGTCGACCTCATCCGTTTATGTCCAAAGGCTGAACTGGTTAACTATTAGCGTCTCCAGGGAGGACTGGGTATAACCCCATCAGGGGGGGGGGCATGGTTTCACGTCTGGCTGGAAGAGCTTTTCAGAGAAAGTCCTGTGGTTTCCTGGAGTGACCGGGCAGGTATCTAGGCTAACTGTCTATTCCACTTAGCGAACGAGCCAGTTGCTTTGTGATTGGCTCTGTGGGGCTATAGAGGACTTTAATGTAGCCTAGATTTAGTTAACTAGGGAATATCTCATCATTATACATTTTTTATTAAAAGGCGCTTTATAGAAAAAATATGTAAAAACAACGTAATGGTTTATGACAAATATTTCTGCCTCCACTTTCATGTTAAACTCAAAGAATCTCGTGGAACAATTCAAGAAACAAAGGCATGGGCATGGCGTTTGTGCTGAATTGGCAGGATTGAGGGTTTTTCTGGGCTAGGCTAACTACTGTGTCTGTAACTACCGCAAGCTGCATTTGTATAATCTCTGTACAAACAGCTGTTACATCACCCGGCAACGAGCCTCCAGAGAGACCTGACGCCAACTACTTATCATTTAACCCTTTTTGACAAATAGATGTTTTATTGAAGCAGGTAGTTGTTGTTTTTTAGAGTCTGATCACCAGGACTTTGTAGAGGTGTCTTCAGTTGGTTTGGCTGCTCGGTTAGCTCAGTGTTAGCTAGAGGTCCTGCTTGCTGGGTAAAGGTCCTGGTTGCTGGGTAAAGGTCCTGGTTGCTGGGTAAAGGTCCTGGTTACTGGGTAAAGGTCCTGGTTGTTAGATAAAGGTCCTGGTTGCTGGGTAAAGGTCCTGGTTGCTGGGTAAAGGTCCTGGTTGGTAGGTAAAGGTCCTGGTTGTTGGGTAAAGGTCAGGAGCTCCTTTCAGGGCTAGCAGTCACAGCCAAATCCCAGATTACATCCCTCCGCCCACTCCTAGCTCAATCTCGTTTTCTCTTTTTCTTTCTCTCAGACTCTCTCTCTCTCTCTCTCTGTCTGTCTCTTCCTCATGTACCAGAGTCTGGGTTGGATTACTAAACTCTGAGGCAACCAAAGCTGGGAGTTTCTGTTTAAGTTTGGAGCAGTATGGTGAGGTAGGAAAAGGAAAGCTCTTCAAAGTGACCCGATGTTAATGCCTCTTCTTTCCCTTCACCATCCCCTGTTCTTTGTTCTCCTAAATTGCATTTATTAGAGTAGCTGACCTGGCTGCTGTTTAGGGACAGGCTATGTCTGCTGGAGTCACCAGGTCACAGGTCACATAGCAGGTCACATAGGTCAGCATGACCAGACAAATGTGGGAGGATGTGCTTTTGTTTAGCACAGGGCAGAAAAGGCTAAGGAAGTGACAGGTCCGATTCCAAAATCTGAAGGTGTGTGTGTGTGTGTGTGTGTGTGTGTGTGTGTGTGTGTATGTGTGTGTGTGTGTGTGTGTGTATGTGTGTGCCTTGCAGTCACCGTCACTGCTCCTCCTCTGTAATCCTGCAGCTTGGTTGTCTGTCAATCATCCCACAATGAATCTGATCATCAATTCCATCACTACCTGCTCTGATTGAACTCCAGAGGAACAGTTTATTTATTTATTTATTTATTATTATTATTATTATTATTATTATTATTATTATTATCTATGCACTCCAGAGGGACAGTTGATTTACTTATTATTATTATTATTATTATTATTATTATTATTATCTATGCACTCCAGAGGGACAGTTGGTCCTGTGTTGTTATCCTGACACGACTCCACAATACTCCTGCTGTGGTTTTAGACCAGAGGCTGGTCCTATTGAACATGCACTGTTTCATAGCATGCCAGGAGGTTACTCCTGCTGTGGTTTTAGACCAGAGGCTGGTCCTATTGAACATGCACTGTTTCATAGCATGCCAGGAGGTTACTCCTGCTGTGGTTTTAGACCAGAGGCTGGTCCTATTGAACATGCACTGTTTCATAGCATGCCAGGAGGTTACTCCTGCTGTGGTTTTAGACCAGAGGCTGGTCCTATTGAACATGCACTGTTTCATAGCATGCCAGGAGGTTACTCCTGCTGTGGTTTTAGACCAGAGGCTGGTCCTATTGAACATGCACTGTTTCATAGCATGCCAGGAGGTTACTCCTGCTGTGGTTTTAGACCAGAGGCTGGTCCTATTGAACATGCACTGTTTCATAGCATGCCAGGAGGTTACTCCTGCTGTGGTTTTAGACCAGAGGCTGGTCCTATTGAACATGCACTGTTTCATAGCATGCCAGGAGGTTACTCCTGCTGTGGTTTTAGACCAGAGGCTGGTCCTATTGAACATGCACTGTTTCATAGCATGCCAGGAGGTTACTCCTGCTGTGGTTTTAGACCAGAGGCTGGTCCTATTGAACATGCACTGTTTCATAGCATGCCAGGAGGTTACTCCTGCTGTGGTTTTAGACCAGAGGCTGGTCCTATTGAACATGCACTGTTTCATAGCATGCCAGGAGGTTACTCCTGCTGTGGTTTTAGACCAGAGGCTGGTCCTATTGAACATGCACTGTTTCATAGCATGCCAGGAGGTTACTCCTGCTGTGGTTTTAGACCAGAGGCTGGTCCTATTGAACATGCACTGTTTCATAGCATGCCAGGAGGTTACTCCTGCTGTGGTTTTAGACCAGAGGCTGGTCCTATTGAACATGCACTGTTTCATAGCATGCCAGGAGGTTACTCCTGCTGTGGTTTTAGACCAGAGGCTGGTCCTATTGAACATGCACTGTTTCATAGCATGCCAGGAGGTTACTCCTGCTGTGGTTTTAGACCAGAGGCTGGTCCTATTGAACATGCACTGTTTCATAGCATGCCAGGAGGTTACTCCTGCTGTGGTTTTAGACCAGAGGCTGGTCCTATTGAACATGCACTGTTTCATAGCATGCCAGGAGGTTACTCCTGCTGTGGAGTGCTCAGGGATCAGTCATACATGCCATTCTTTACCCACAATTCTTTCATGGCGTAGTAAAAAAAATGCGCCTGTCAGATTAAGAATGGTAGTAATCTGGTCAGCGTGCCTGGCGTAATCCAGGGGTGTAAACCCATGCATTAAAGTCATACTTCGTAACCGATGGATATCTCTTGATGTAGTCAATTTAAAGTGATTCAGAAACTTTGGTTTTGATATTTTGTTTGTTTACATTTTAATAAAAGCAAGTTATTGTAACATTGTATCAAATTGCCAAGTTTAAACACCAGATTTAATGTCAGGTAGTTTATTTTCTAAATATTGAAAGGGTTTTTCAGGCCCTTCTTTAATTAGACCATGTAATATTTAGAGCTACACTGCGTCATGACATCTGATCCCCGTCACTGCTCGTGCACGTTTGACACGCAGCCTGTTTTATTCTTCAGCACCAATAGTGTAGTTCCCCTTCCTGTGAGGAGCACGCCAGCCAGGTCTGGTAACCCTAACCCGACCAGTTAACCCTCTGACTGGTCTCTCTCTGTAGCTAACCCCCTGGCTGGTCTCTCTCTGTAGCTAACCCTCTGACTGGTCTCTCTCTGTAGCTAACCCCCTGGCTGGTCTCTCTCTGTAGCTAACCCCCTGGCTGGTCTCTCTCTGTAGCTAACCCCCTGGCTGGTCTCTCTCTGTAGCTAACATCCTGGCTGGTGTCTCTCTGTAGCTAACCTCCAGGCTGGTCTCTCTCTGTAGTTAACCCCCTGGCTGGTCTCTCTCTCTGTAGATAACCCCCTCGCTGGTTTCTCTCTTTGTAGCTAACCCCCTGGCTGGTCTCTCTCTGTAGCTAACACCCTGGCTAGTCTCTCTCTGTAGCTAACAACCTGTCTGGTCTCTCTCTGTAGCTAACCTCCAGGCTGGTCTCTCTCTGTAGCTAACCCCCTGGCTGGTCTCTCTCTGCTGTAGGCTGGTGTTGGGATGGTGCCTGATGTCCTTCCTGTAGCTAACCCCCTGGCTGGTCTCTCTCTGCTGTAGGCTGGTGTTGGGATGGTGCCTGATGTCCTTCCTGTAGCTAACCCCCTGGCTGGTCTCTCTCTGCTGTAGGCTGGTGTTGGGATGGTGCCTGATGTCCTTCCTGTAGCAAACCCCCTGGCTGGTCTCTCTCTGCTGTAGGCTGGTGTTGGGATGGTGCCTGATGTCCTTCCTGTAGCTAACCCCCTGGCTGGTCTCTCTCTGCTGTAGGCTGGTGTTGGGATGGTGCCTGATGTCCTTCCTGTAGCTAACCCCCTGGCTGGTCTCTCTCTGCTGTAGGCTGGTGTTGGGATGGTGCCTGATGTCCTTCCTGTAGCTAACCCCCTGGCTGGTCTCTCTCTGCTGTAGGCTGGTGTTGGGATGGTGCCTGATGTCCTTCCTGTAGCTAACCCCCTGGCTGGTCTCTCTCTGCTGTAGGCTGGTGCCGCTGTGCTTTCTGACTGGGCAATGTCCCAGCGGCCCTTTGATAATGGGGAAAGCTTTGCCCGACCTCTGTTCTAGTGTTCGTGGCTAATCCCTCGGTGAACACCCATTGTAATCGCTCACGATTTGTTTCCTCACCATAATCTCTCTGGATCAGGGAAAAGCAGTGTGGTGCATCAGGGAAAAGCAGTGTGGTACATCAGGGAAAAGCAGTGTGGTGGATCAGGGAAAAGCAGTGTGGTACATCAGGGAAAAGCAGTGTGGTGGATCAGGGAAAAGTAGTATGGTGGACCAGAGAAAAGCAGTGTGGTACATCAGGGAAAAGCAGTGTGATACATCAGGCAAAAGCAGTGTGGTGGACCAGGGAAAAGCAGTGTGGTGGACCAGAGAAAAGCAGTGTGGTGGACCAGAGAAAAGCAGTGTGGTGGACCAGAGAAAAGCAGTGTGGTGGACCAGAGAAAAGCAGTGTGATTCCTGTGGCGGTTAAGGGAGGAGAAAAGGAGAAGCTTTGGGAAATTAAACGAAGTCCCTCCATCGTGTGGTGTCAGTGCTGCTGGTTACTAGTCAGTCAGCGCTCCTTCCTTTAAAGTAGTCTCTTCTACAACATGGTGGGTACACACACACACACACACACACACACACACACACACACACACACACACACCTGCTTATAAACGACTAACAACACTGTTAGGTTTTGTTAAAGTGAGTTTTAAAGATGAGGTCACATAGCAACATATCAGCGATTGGCTGCTACATTACATGGAAGCCCAATGCCTCTGGCCTCATACAAAGCACCCAGACTGTTTTTGACCTTTAACCGTTAACCTACATCAGGGCAACAGCAGGAAGCAAGGCTTCTGTCACATCAGTACTGCGTGGTGTTCTTCATCATATGTAAATATGTAAAGTAGGAGTTACTCCTTTGTTCTTCTACGGTTTGGGTTTCCATTCTAGAGTGAAGGGATGGGAAACCGACAGACCCACTGCACATGGAACAGAAAGAGCTGGCTGTCTTGGGGCTGCCACACTGTGTGGGGGGGGGGGGTGTCAGTGTGTGGAGCTGGGGGGGGGGGGGGGGGCTGTGTGTGGAGGGGGGGGGGGGGGGCTGTGTCAGTGTGTGGAGCAGGGTGGGGGGGGGCGTGGTGTCAGTGTGTGGAGGGGGGTGGGGGGGGTGGGGGAGGGTGTCAGTGTGTGGAGCAGGGTGGGGGGGGGGGCGTGGTGTCCGTGTGTGGAGCGGGGGGGGGGGGGGGGGTGTCAGTGTGTGGAGCGGGGGGGGGCTGTGTCAGTGTGGAGCGGGGTGGGGGGTGTCGGGTGGGGAGGGGGGGCTGTGTGTGTGGAGCGGGGGGGGGGGGCGTGGTGTCAGTGTGTGAGCAGGGTGGGGCGTGTGTCAGTGTGTGGAGCGGGGGGGGGGGGGGGGGGGGGGGGGGTGTCAGTGTGTCGAGCGGGGGGGGGGGGTGTCAGTGTGGAGGGGGGGGCTGGAGTGGTTGTCAGTGTGTGGGGGGGGGGGGGACGTTGTGTCAGTGTGTGGAGCGGGGTGGGGGGGGGGTCAGTGTGTGTCAGTGTGTGGGGGGGGGGGGGGCGTGGTGTCAGTGTGTGGAGCGGGGGGGGGGGGGGTGTGTCAGTGTGTGGAGCGGGGTGGAGGGGGTGTCAGTGTGTGGAGCGGGGTGGGGGGGGGCGTGGTGTCAGTGTGTGGAGCGGGGTGGGGGGGGTGTCAGTGTGTGGAGCGGGGGGGGGGGGGGGGGGGGGGGGGGGGTTGTCAGTGTGTGGCAGACCCTACACATGTCTGGGTCAAAAACTAAATGTGTCTCTCTTCTTTCAAATAGTACAGAGATGTCATTTGACCAGAGTTCCAGCACTAAACATTGTAGATCATCGTTTACTTATAATACAGCAGAACAGACTGGAACTCAGGCTAGCAAACAGTTTGGACGGAAACGAATGCATTTAATAGGCATATGATCTGGTGAAATCGTGACTTTGCTTGCATGTAATGCACCAAACACATACATTGTACTGATCTTGGTTTCAAATGCTGCAACTTAATGTAACTCAAATAAGTGATTTAATTGAGTACCATAAACCCATACTCTGATTTTATGACATTAATGAGCAGAGAAATGACACATTTTCAAATCAGATAGGGCAAGGCCGTTAACGCACTGTTGCAGCTCTTTTCAAACGTGGGGAGGTAACACCTCCTTTGGCCTATGGTGTTAAGGAAATTGAACATAAATTGTTTTATTTAACTCAACACATTTGTTGTCTGTTACAGCTAACGTTAAATTATGTGATTTTACTGCACTGTAAGAAAGTTAAGTTAGTTAATTTAACAGTTGTAAGTTATACATTTACATAGTTTGATTGCTTTGCTTTGATATATGTCCTCTGCCCTAAATTGAAACATGAAAGATAATTGCACTTTTTAAAGGAGCAGTAGTGGTCTTTATAGTTTGGCAGTGTAAATGAATATTGATGTGGTCCATGGAGCTACACAAGTTGTTCATGTTGACAAGATGGCTGACCTTTCTACCCACAAATTACGACACAGTGTTCCCTCCTGTGTTCTGTCACTACGGTTAGTGAGTCAAAATAAAGACGGGAATTCTATAAAATGCAAAAAACAAAAACAGAAAAAATCTCTTTAGTACTTTTTACAAAGTTGTTCAATTTCTCCTTCTGACGCTGATGTGTTAAAAGGTGTGCCACCATTTGAATGTGTGTGAGCTAATTCCTGTTTAAACAGCGTTGCCCTTCTGTGTGAGTAAAGGACCGTCCTTCCATTCACTCAGCTCTTATCTCACAGGCGCTGTGGGAGTTAACCAGTCAGTACAGGGAGCCTGAGGATGGTGGGCCATGGAATCAATATTTATCTTTGGTCAGTGTTTAGTCACGTAAGAGCATGTCATCATGTCCTGTCCTGGTGTCCTTCACTGCTGACCCTTAACCCTAGAAGCAGACAGGCATGTAGTTCTGTAAACCCTAACCCTAACCCTTAACCCTAGAAGTAGACAGGCTTGTAGTTCTGTAAACCCTGGTGCCCTTCGCTGCTGAGACTGTCTCAGTGTTGATGCTGTGTTGTACTCAACCTCCTAGAGGCAGAAAGGTTTGAACTACATCCTCCTCATAGCCTAGATAGAACTCAAAGTGGTGCTCTCATGAACTCAGATAGATGCCTAAAGTGAAATATATATAGAGATGTATCTTTGTTCTTCTTAAGGGGATGTGCTAATTGAAAAGTGATGTGTCCTGTGTTTTCCTGCTAAGGTGAAGGCTAACATTACTGGCATAATAGCTCAAATAGATACGTAAAGTGAAATAAATAAATAAATATATATATATATATATAGTGGATGTGTTAAGGTGATGTGTCCTGTGTTTTCCTGCTAAGGTGGTTCCACCCTAACATCACTGGCATCGAGGCAGAGCAGCTCCTCCTGACCAGGGGGGTTCATGGGAGTTTCCTGGCACGACCAAGCAAGAGCAACCCTGGGGATTTCACCCTCTCTGTCAGGTGAGTCTCTCTCTCTCTCTCTCTCTCTCTCCCTCTCTCTGGTGAGCAGGGAGGGAGGGAGGGAGGGAGGGAAAGGGAGAAGGCTTTTGTGTTGGCACTGCGGCAGGCAGGAACAGGAAGTAGCTCTTAATAATGTTAAGACTGTGGGCCATGTCAAGGTCTTTCCCTGCTGCCTGTGGCTTTGTGGGACGCTGTCCTAACAGCTGTGTGTGTGTGTGTGTGTGTGTCTGTCTGTCTGTCTGTCTGTGTCTGTCTGTCTGTCTGTCTGTCTGTCTGTCTGTCTGTGTGTGTGTCTGTCTGTCTGTCTGTCTGTCTGGCTGGCTGCCTGACCAGCGAGGCTGTCTGTCTGTCTGTCTGTCTGACAGTCTGGCTGGCTGGCTGGCTCGTGTGTGTGTGTGTGTGTGTGTGTGTGTGTGTGTGTGTGTGTGTGTGTGTGTGTGTGTGTGTGTGTGTGTGTGTGTGTGTGAAATCAGTAACTCTCAGACCCTGCTTTGCAGCCTGAGAATCAAAGCTGTTCCTCTGACATCACACCCAACAAAACATGAGTAGTTTCTCCACACACACACACACACACACACACACACACACACACACACACACACACACACACACAGTGGTAGAGCAACGCTCAGGTGTTTGTTGGCTAATGTGAGAGGAAACGCTGACGTTTGGGGTTAAGGAGGCGTTAAGAGAACAGAGAGCAGAAGAAGAGAGGAAAACAGACAGAAGGGAAGTCAGAAGAGGTAGACAAAGAGAGAGTGTGGAAAATGAGGAAGGGGGAGGAAGGAGGAGGAAGTGGGGAGGAAGGGGGAGGAAGGGGGTACTGAAGCTGCATGTCCAGAGCCTGCTTTGGAGTTGGACAGTGAAGCTGCATGTCCAGAGCCTGCTTTGGAGTTGGACAGTGAAGCTGCATGTCCAGAGCCTGCTTTGGAGTTGGACAGTGAAGCTGCATGTCCAGAGCCTGCTTTGGAGTTGGACAGTGATCTATACAGAATCTGGTCCTCAGTTCTTCCATCTTAAACACTCTGACTCATTCAGAACACACACAGAGCGTGTAAGGAGTGAGTCGTTAGTTGTCTCAGATTACCAGGTCATTATTAGATGGACAGCCTGTCGGGTGTTCTCACAATGGCTGCCCTGGGACTCCCTCCCTCCCTCCCAGCCTGCCTGCCTGCCTGCCAGCCTGCCTGCCTGCCTGCCTGCCTGCCAGCCTGCCTGCCTGCCTGCCTGTCTGCCTGCCTGCCTGTCTGCCTGTCTGTCTGTCTGTCTGTCTGTCTGTCTTATCTTTTTCTCCCTGCCTCCCCCCTTTCCTCTCCTCTTTGTCTTATCTTCTCCCTGCCTCCCCCCTTTCCTCTCCTCTCTGTTTTATCTTCTCCTCCCTATCTTCCTCTTTTTTTATCTCCCCTCAGCCCTCTTTCCTGGCCGTGACTGGGCTGGAGGAAGAGGAGAGAAGGAGGAAGTGAGGAGGGGTAATGTGTTCTTTGGGCTGATCCTCTTCCTAGACATGGCCAGAGTTTAGGGCTTGTGTGTTGTAGTTTTGTTGTATGTTCTGTGTTGTACGAGTGTTGTGTGTAGTGTAATGTGTGTTGTGTGTGTGTGGTGCATA
The DNA here is from genome assembly GCA_026901105.3 of Galaxias olidus. Classification (NCBI taxonomy): domain Eukaryota; kingdom Metazoa; phylum Chordata; class Actinopteri; order Galaxiiformes; family Galaxiidae; genus Galaxias; species Galaxias olidus. Next base: position 185,396 of record JAPMUY010002293.1, read on the forward strand.
TATAGTGTATTGTGTGTTGTATGTTCTGTGTTGCATGTGTGTCGTACGTGTGTTGAATGTTCTGTGTTGTGTGTAGTGTAATGTTTGTTGTGTGTGGTGCCTATGTTTTGTGTAGTGTATTGTGTGTTGTATGTTCTGTGTTGTATGTGTAACGTACGTGTGTTGTATGTTCTGTGTTGTTGTTTGTAGAGTAATGTTTGTTGTGTGTGGTGCCTATGTTTTGTGTAGTGCAATGTGCGTTGTACGTTTGGATGTGCGACTCCATTGGGTTTGGTGCAGTTTGCCAACACAGGGTTTGCAGCAGCAGCATTGTTGTAAAATATAACAGAATGAATGAGTGAATATTTTCTCCCAGCTATGCTCTGAGCTGTTCAACCAGGAACAGTAACAGCGGTGTTGGACTGGTCTTTCTGTGGAGTCTGCCACTGTATTCTACTTTGAAAAGCTGTAAAGCAGAATGAAACCGATGGTCTGAATGCGAGGAGAGGGTTTGCTGGTGTGCTGTTATGTAATAAGTGATAGCCTGGGTAGCCTCAGACATATTTCCACTGCAGCGGTGCCATTTATAGATCCACACCATGGCTGACCTCCGCCGCTCCATCAGAGACATGTCAGATACTGAGAGGGCTTCTCTCTCTCTCTGGCACACTTACTTCACTTTAGCTTAGCGCTAGCTGATATCATACTGACAGTCCTGTCTGACTTCACTTTAGCTTAGCGCTAGCTGATATCATACTGACAGTCCTGTCTGACTTCACTTTAGCTTAGCGCTAGCTGATATCATACTGACAGTCATGTTGTGCACTTCACAAAGCACACATAATGCTTTAACTTAGCGCTAGTCTGGTGTATATCAGAGAATATACTGACAGTCCTGTCTGACTTCACTTTAGCTGCAGCCGCTCAGTGGTGTAGTTTATCATGGCCTTACATTCAGGCCTGCAGCCTCTCAGTGGTGTAGTTTAGCGCTAGCTGATATCATACTGACAGTCCTGTCTGACTTCACTTCAGCCTGCAGCTAGTGTAGTTTAACATCATACTGACAGGCCTGCAGCCTTCACTTTAGCTTAACATGGCCGTAGCTGATATCATACTGACAGTCCTGTTCATGTTGTGCACTTCACAAAGCACACATAATGCTTTAACTGTAGTGTTTGGTCTGGTGGTATTTACAGAGAATATATGCCCCCATCTATCAACACGGCCTTACATTCAGGCCTGCAGCCTCTCAGTGGTGTAGTTTAACATGGCTGTACGTTCAGGCCTGCAGCCTCTCAGTGGTGTAGTTTAACATGGCCGTACGTTCAGGCCTGCAGCCTCTCAGTGGTGTAGTTTAACATGGCCGTACGTTCAGGCCTGCAGCCTCTCAGTGGTGTAGTTTAACATGGCTGTATGTTCAGGCCTGCAGCCTCTCAGTGGTGCAGTTTAACATGGCTGTATGTTCAGGCCTGCAGCCTCTCAGTGGTGTAGTTTAACATGGCTGTACGTTCAGGCCTGCAGCCTCTCAGTGGTGTAGTTTAACATGGCCGTACGTTCAGGCCTGCAGCCTCTCAGTGGTGTAGTTTAACATGGCTGTACGTTCAGGCCTGCAGCCTCTCAGTGGTGTAGTTTAACATGGCCGTACGTTCAGGCCTGCAGCCTCTCAGTGGTGTAGTTTAACATGGCCGTACGTTCAGGCCTGCAGCCTCTCAGTGGTGTAGTTTAACATGGCTGTACGTTCAGGCCTGCAGCCTCTCAGTGGTGTAGTTTAAAGGGAAAAGGAGGTGTGACGCTAAACGGTGTCATGGCTCTCCCGAGTTGTACCAGCGGAAAATCGATAGTGGACTTGTGTTGCTTTGTCAGATCAAAATCAGGGGGGAAAACCTCTAGCTGTCCTTCAGTCAGGAGGGCTTAGGGCTGATACAGTAGCACAGCTGTGTCACTACACCCCCCTCCTCCTCTTCCTCCTTTTCTTCCTCTCTCTAGTAAAGAAGGATTACATTACTGGGACACGATCAAATCTGCACAGACTCTGAAAACCCAGACTTCAGAAAAGGAGTGAGATTAGACCTGTCTCTCGGTAGACCGTTAGCTGGGAGTGTGTTGAAATGTTTAAAGAGTAACAT
>JAPMUY010002293.1:190000-209051 GCA_026901105.3 Galaxias olidus
CGCTGTGTTCAACGCTGCTCAGTGTTCAGTGAGGACTCGCTGTGTTCAACGCTGCTCAGTGTTCAGTGAGGACTCGCTGTGTTCAACGCTGCTCAGTGTTCAGTGAGGACTCGCTGTGTTCAACGCTGCTCAGTGTTCAGTGAGGACTCGCTGTGTTCAACGCTGCTCAGTGTTTAGTGAGGACTCGCTGTGTTCAACGCTGCTCAGTGTTTAGTGAGGACTCGCTGTGTTCAACGCTGCTCAGTGTTCAGTGAGGACTCGCTGTGTTCAACTAGTCCTGTTCAGTGAGGACTCGCTGTGTTCAACTAGTCCTGTTCAGTGAGGACTCACTGTGTTCGTTCAGTGAGGACTCACTGTGTTCAACGCTGCTCAGTGTTCAGTGAGGACTCGCTGTGTTCAACGCTGCTCAGTGTTCAGTGAGGACTCGCTGTGTTCGTTCAGTGAGGACTCACTGTGTTCAACGCTGCTCAGTGTTCAGTGAGGACTCGCTGTGTTCAACGCTGCTCAGTGTTCAGTGAGGACTCGCTGTGTTCAACTAGTCCTGTTCAGTGAGGACTCGCTGTGTTCAACTAGTCCTGTTCAGTGAGGACTCACTGTGTTCAACTAGTCCTGTTCAGTGAGGACTCGCTGTGTTCAACGCTGCTCAGTGTTCAGTGAGGACTCACTGTGTTCAACGCTGCTCAGTGTTCAGTGAGGACTCGCTGTGTTCAACGCTGCTCAGTGTTCAGTGAGGACTCGCTGTGTTCAACACGCTGCTCAGTGTTCAGTGAGGACTCGCTGTGGCCTCTTTCTGAGTGCCTGAGCAACAGCCCTGTGATCTTTGAGATGGTGTGTGTGTGTGTGTGTGTGTGTGTGTGTGTGTGTGTGTGTGTGTGTGTGTGTGCTGTGGTATTCTGCCTACTGCTTTGTGTGCTGAACAGGTGTAGGCAAGTATGTCTGTACTGTCTGTCGTTGAAACAGAAAGATAATTTCATTGGAAATATAAATATGGTCAAAGACTGAAAATGCAGCAGTTTGCTGTTCAATGGCACTGTCTTTCCTTTACGTAATGATAAGTTGTGTACCCTGTGTGTGTGTGTGTGTGTGTGTGTGTGTGTGTGTGTTGCAGTGGAATATCAATCTGTTGCACGGTAGCGAAGAACATTTAGCAACCTTTTTTTTTTTACAAGGTTAACAACTTGTTGTGTAAAGAGGTCAGGGAGCCGAGATTATCCTGTCCGATAGCTTTTCCTTCTGAACAAAGAGTTAGTGGCCAATCCCTCTCCCACCTGAGCTGCTGGGAGTCATTGGTCCAATACGTGGAGTACTGGGGTGGCTCTCTGTCTGTGGCCCTTTGATCTTTAACCCTAACCCTAACCCTACCACAGCACACCGTCATATCCACCATACTCACTGCTGACTATTTTGTCACAACGCAAATAGGAAGTATATACAGCATATTGTGCTTCATTGGATGTGTGTGTGTGTGTGGCGCAGGCGGAGTGACGAGGTGACCCACATAAAGATCCAGAACTCGGGGGACTACTATGACCTGTACGGGGGGGAGAAGTTTGCCTCGCTGGCCGAGCTGGTCCAGTACTACACAGAGCAACAGGACCTCCTCCGGGAACGCAACGGAGACGTCATCGAACTCAAGTACCCGCTCAACTGCAAGGACCCCACCTCAGAGAGGTAAGCCCCCCTAACCCTAACCCTCAGAGAGGTAAGCCCCCCCTAACCCTAACCCTCAGAGAGGTAAGCCCCCCCTAACCCTAACCCTCAGAGAGGTAAGCCCCCCTAACCCTAACCCTCAGAGAGGTAAGCCCCCTAACCCCCCTAACCCTAACCCTCAGAGACGTAAGCCCCCCTTACCCTCAGAGAGGTAAGCCCCCCTAACCCTAACCCTCAGAGAGGTAAGCCTCCCCTAACCCTCAGAGAGGTAAGCCCCCCTAACCCTAACCCTCAGAGAAGTAAGGGCCCCCTAACCCTAACCCTCAGAGAGGTAAGGGCCCCCTAACCCTAACCCTCAGAGAGGTAAGCCCCCCTAACCCTAACCATCAGAGGTAAGGGCCCCCCTAACCCTCAGAGGTAAGGCCCCCCCTAACCCTAACCCTCAGAGAGGTAACCCCCGCTAACACTCAGAGGGAAGGGCCCCCATTGTACCCCCCCCCAAATCAGAAAGGAAAGACAGGAGAAGTTAGCAGCATCATGCACAGCAACATATCCACATGCAGCCTATGTACATTATTAGTTTCTCTGATGTGTGTAGCTGCGTACATAAACAGCGTCGTACGCCAACACGCTCGTACAAAAAGCCAACGGAGGAGCTGCTTATCAATGCCAAGATAACACACCCACCACCCAACCATACACACACACACATACACATATACAAACTAACACACCCACCACCCAACCATACACACACACACATATACCTATACAAACTAACACACCCACCACCCAACCATACACACACACATATACCTTTACAAACTAACACACCCACCACCCAACCATACACACACACATATACCTATACAAACTAGCGCACCCACCACCCAACCATACACACACACATATACCTATACAAACTAGCGCACCCACTCCCAAACGTGCACACTAACACACACACACGCACACACACACACACACACACAAGGATATGCAGATAAAAACAAGCTTGCGCACAAACACACACGGATATACACACACACGCACTGTTAGACTGGCACGCTCAAAGCAACGCACACTGTGGTCGCTCTGCAGATTGCAGTGCATTGTATGAGGTTCTATGAAAGGAGTAGTGATGATCTGTGGTAAGCTGTGTGTGGTTTCTCCGTGCTGCAGAGATCCTCAGCAGGAACCTCCCACACACACACGCAGTCACACACTCACTCGCAAACCACACGCAGTCATAAACAACACGACTGGGCTATTTAGCATCCAAACAGGATCAGGCACAAGCTCCTCCAGATAAACACCAAGGTGAACGCACTTCTTTGTAAGCAACAGGCTGCAATCACAAACAGAAATGTGTTGTTGTTCCAATCTTTCCTAGAGGTTTCTGGTGAAGACCTGTCATTCACTACCATTGTCAATGGTAAAAAGCAAAGTAGTGATTCTTGGGCATTCTTTATGTTGCATATCGGACTGAAAAATTACTTATTTTGTGTGTGTGTGTGTGTGTGTGTGTGTGTGTGTGTTTTGTGTGTGTGTGTGTGTGTGTGTGTGTGTGTGTGTGTGTGTGTGTGTGTGTGTGTGTGTGTGAATAATTCATTGTAGGTGGTACCACGGGCACCTCTCCGGCCGTGATGCAGAGAAGCTGCTCACGGAGAAGGGTAAGCCCGGCAGCTTCCTGGTACGGGAGAGCCAGAGTAAGCCGGGCGACTTCGTCCTCTCTGTCCTCACCAATGAGGAGAAACACGAGAACGTCGACCGCAAGACCAAGGTCACTCATGTCATGATCCGCTACCAGGTAAGATGGAGGACGTCCGGCTCCAGGCTCAAAACCTTCAGCAGGGGATCCAAACGATGTTTTCTTGTTTGAAGTAAATTAGGATCTTCTCCGTTTTGAAAGGCACCGATTGTTATCCCCTTAAGAAATCTTTACCTTCTCCTGTTAAAGAAAACAACTCAAAGTTTTTAGTCAACAAACTGTTCTAAAAAATAAATAAATGAAAAAAATGCTTCTCTAATCTACTTTAATATAGATTGTAAGTTTTGCCAACCCTAGTTGGCTAGTAGATCAGAAGTTAAGCTAGACAGGCAGGCTAAATAAGCAGCCAGGCTTTCCCTGCGTGCTATCTAGCAGGCTAGCTGGCTAACAGAGTGTGTTAATGTATCTAAAGTAGCCAGGCTTTCCTGCCGTGCTAGCTAGCAGGCTAGCTGGCTAACAGAGTGTGTTAATGTATCTAAAGCAGCCAGGCTCCTGCCATAATAGCTAGCAGGCTAGCTGGCTAACATTGTGTGTTAATGTATCTAAAGTAGCCAGGCTTTCCTGCCATATTAGCTAGCAGGCTAGCTGGCTAACAGAGTATGTTAATGTATCTAAAGTAGCCAGGCTTTCCTGCTAGCAGGCTAGCTGGCTAACTGTTTTTTCAATGTGTCGACAGCCCGCCGGGAAGTACGATGTGGGGGGAGGGGAGCGCTTTGACACCCTGGCTGACCTGGTGGACCACTACAAGAAGAACCCCATGGTGGAGAAGAGTGGAATAGTAGTGCACCTGAAACAGGTGAGCTCCACCTGCAAACTAGCAGCACACAAGATGTGTTCAAACAAGAGCTGATGCCTCCTCATCCTTACAGTTACATTATGAAATGTTTTGAGCTGCACTAGCATACCGTATTAGCTACACTACTCTTTCTATGCTATGCTACTCTCTCCACGCTACTCTCTGTACACTACTCAATCCGATGGTTTAAAACTGGATTATTTAAAAATAATGTATATTATGGTACATGTCAATGTCCTATCCGTAAAGCATGACTGATGTCAATATAATATTTCCATGCTGCTAGTCATCACTGGTCAATACTCTGTCCATTCTGAATAGATCATAGTGCTGTGGAACGGCAATGTTCAATGGCAAACGATCCCTCCTTCCCTGAGTTCTGTTTGTGTCTCTTGTCCGTTTGTAGCCCTTCAATGCCACCAGGATAAATGCTGCTAACATTGAAAACAGAGTCCAGGAGCTCAACAAAATGGCGGACAACTCAGAAAAACCCAAACAAGGTTTCTGGGAAGAGTTTGAGGTATGTTTCTATAGAAACGGTGTAGTGAATCCTTTTTATTTAATCACATAGAGCAAAGAAGAACAGGTTTTTTATATATACTTTTCTTAGCAGTAAAAGTATCAATTTATGTCACGCAATTATATTTTTTTTGGGGAGGGGGGGGGTCTTACACTGTATCTTGGGAGAGTGAGACAGCCACTTTAAAACCATAAGTGCCATGGAACAAAAACTCACAACCGTTTTTCTTCCTTGCGGTGACCCCTGGTGTAGATAAGGCTCATTACACCTCCAACACCTGAAATCCCTGGCACTTTGACTGGCACAAGTCTCCTCCTTCATTTGGTTCTTTCATCTCTTTCTCCACTCATCCCTCTTCCCATTTGTTTTGTTCTTTCCTCTCTTTCTCTTCCTCTCTTTCTTTCTTTCTTTCTTTCTTCCTCTCTTTCTTTCTTTCTTCCTCTCTTTCTCTCGTTTCATCTTCTTCCACTCCGTGTTCAGGTCCTGCAGCAGCAGGAGTGTAAGTTGTTGTATCCCAGGAAGGAGGGCCAGCGAGCGGAGAACAAGACTAAAAACCGATACAAGAACATCCTTCCGTGTGAGTCATCCCTTCCTGTTTGTCTCTGAACTCACTCCGTATACAAACACGCTTCAGGATGTGTGCCTGAGAACAACGCTGTTTGTAGAACCGCAAAAGGAATTTGTTTTATTTCTCTTGGCAAAATGTTTTGTGTTGTGTGGATGCAGTGTGTTGTGAGGGGAGCAGGGCTCTTGCTCTGAGGGGAACAGGGTTCTGGTGTGCTTGGAGATGAACAGGGTTCTGGTGTGAGGGGATGAGGGTTGTGTTGTGTTTGGCGGGGAACATGGTTCTGCTATGAAGGGAACAGGGTTCTGCTATGAGGGGAACAAGGTTATTGTTTGTTTTGTGGGGAACAGGGTTCTGCTGTGAGGGGAACAGGGTTCTACAGTGAGATGAACAGGGTTCTACAGTGAGATGAACAGGGTTCTACTGGGAGATGAACAGGGTTCTACAGTGAGATGAACAGGGTTCTACTGGGAGATGAACAGGGTTCTACAGTGAGATGAACAGGGTTCTACTGGGAGATGAACAGGGTTCTGGTGTGCTTGGGTTTCAGTTGACACCACGCGTGTGAAGATCAAAGAAGCAGATCTAGACGTAGCCGGTTCCGACTACATCAACGCCAACTACATCAAAGTGAGTCTTCCTTCCTCCTGCACGGCAAAAGAATTAAATTAACACACCGTCCATACTACTGTTCACTTCACTCAGGTTAAACACCATCACTAGCTCCTGAGCAACACTGACAGTGCTAGCTCATTACCATCCAGTGTAAACTAAACACAACCCTAAACGTATAACAGTAGCGAGCTGACGTATCTTTATGGATTTAACACTGTAAAGTTGGCCATTTTCCTGTTGCACCTCCTGCAGACTCCACCCAGAGAAATGTTCCTGATCATCATAAATAAAACACCAAGAACGTAATTTCTTTAAGTCGGATGTGTTGTAATGTTGTCTACTTGTTGTTGTAGAGTCTGCATGAAGAAGGCCGTGGTATGGAGGGCCACCCTGGTGAGGAGGGGAAGGTTTTCATCGCCACGCAGGGCTGTCTCCAGAACACAGTCAACGACTTCTGGAAGATGGTGTACCAGGAGAACACTCACGTCATCGTCATGACCACCAAAGAGATGGAGCGAGGACGGGTAGGGTCTTGCACTTTAACGGTGTGTGTTTCCTTTCATAGGAGCCTTACTGTTAACGCCGACTCGTTTGAAGCCGTGTTTGGCTAACGTCGATGGTGGTGCTAGCTGAATATTGGGATACGTTTAGCCGTGTTTGGCTAACGTCGATGGTGGTACTAGCTGAATATTGGGATACGTTTAGCCGTGTTTGGCTAACGTCGATGGTGGTCCTAGCTGAATATTGGGATACGTTTAGCCGTGTTTGGCTAACGTCGATGGTGGTGCTAGCCGAATATTGGGATACGTTTAGCCGTGTTTGGCTAACGTCGATGGTGGTGCTAGCCGAATATTGGGATACGTTTAGCCGTGTTTGGCTAACGTCGATGGTGGTGCTAGCCGAATATTGGGATACGTTTAGCCGTGTTTGGCTAACGTCGATGGTGGTGCTAGCCGAATATTGGGATACGTTTAGCCGTGTTTGGCTAACGTCGATGGTGGTGCTAGCCGAATATTGGGATACGTTTAGCCGTGTTTGGCTAACGTCGATGGTGGTGCTAGCCGAATATTGGGATACGTTTAGCCGTGTTTGGCTAACGTCGATGGTGGTACTAGCCGAATATTAGGATACATTTACCCTGTGTTTGGCTCATGTCTCCTATACGCCTTAACTCCTCGTAGGAGCTGCACAATAGCGTCTTTGTGTGAATATTTGTATATTTTGTTGAGCTCAATACCAATTCTAAGTAATTCACTTATGGCATTTCATTTTTTAGGATTACAGTATGTAACAATGAAATAAATCTGTATTTATATAGCTCTTTTTTATTCTACTTGCATAATCACTTATGATAATCTAATTAATACTAAAGTTGTGCAGTAAATAGTTTAAAATAACAAACTGAGTTAGACTTAGTTAGCAGCCTGCCTTTGGACGGAAACCTTAGCGCTCATAGTATTAGCATAATCTTTGGCCCTGCCCACTATGACCTAATAAGGTGGAGTTCCTGTCCATTTTCAGGGCTAACCCATTTAGGGCTTTTTCAATGTAATCACACATAATACTGAAAGCCAAAGCCAGCACTATCTCTCCAGGAAGCCAGTGCCCCCCCCCAGGGACTCTGAGAGGAGTTATAATGTGTTTACTTGAGTCAGCCATTTTGTTTTTAGCATTCTCTCAGCAGTAGATTGGATTGTGCAGATAAAGAGGTGTGGATGCAGAATGGTTTAATAGTTCTGAGTAGAGACACGGATAGTATTACAGTTAAACTGATTCTAAAGACATCTAACGCTCCACGTTTCCTCCTCTTTTCTCTCTCTTTGCCCTCCCTCTTCCCCCTCTCTCACACGCTCACTCTTTTTCCTCGGCTATCTCAATCTCCTTATCTTTTCTCTATGTTGATTCTCGGAAATCAGAATAAGTGCGTCCGCTATTGGCCGGACCTGAACGCCACTAAGGATTTTGGGACAGTGAGTGTAAAGAACGTGGAGGAGAGGCCGGCACAGGACTACATCCTGAGGGAGCTGGAGGTCACGCGTCTGGACAGGGTGAGAGACACATCTGACATTTGACCCTTAACAGTAACACTGGACCTCCTCCTTACCCCTCACCTTGACCTCAACACGGGACCTTTCTTTACTGGTCTAGTCTGTAGTTATCTGTGTATGTTGAGCTCTGTGTGGGAGAGGATACTCTGCAGTGCCACCTCCCTCTGTGCTGAGGCCTCAGTGTCTGTCTGACCAGCCACTTACACTACAGCAGTGGAATGAGACATTTTTATTGGTGTCTTTGGAACTATCCAATCATCCGACAGCCTATCGCGTTTGATCAAATACGCTTTCAAATTGACCTCAAACTACTGTCTTTGCCTTAAGTTGTGTTGTGTTTCCTGTTCCTGCCTCTAGAGGGAGCATGTGAGGTACATCTGGCATTACCAGTACCTGAGCTGGCCAGACCACGGAGTGCCGAACGAGCCCGGGGGAGTGCTCAGCTTCCTGGAGCAGGTTAACCGCACCCAGAGCGCCATTCCAGACACGGGGCCCATCGTGGTCCACTGCAGGTAAACCTTCACCTGTTTACACCTGGGATCTGAATCAAGAAAAGGCCACTTCATATATAATGATAGAGATTATGATATCAAAATAGTTATCAAATAGGATTACTGCAGGTTACACGATAGATCTCTAAAGGCAGAATTCAAAATGGCGACTGCAGTAAACCAGTTACATTGGACATGAAGTTGAACGTAGTTTTACAATTATAATTTTAATTCAAAATGGCCACTTCTTATCTTGATAATAAAGAGATTATGATATTAAACTGATGTTTCTGTCCATGTAAAGGTGTAATGTTTTGTTTTCCTCCTGTCACAGCGCTGGCATTGGAAGGACAGGCACCATTATAGTGGTAGACATTCTCATTGACATCATCAACCGGCAAGGTAGGACCAGGATCCCACATTAAACAAACAGACTTTTTCCAGTATTTGAATTTGCCTTTGCATTTCCTCTGCATTGTCACGTGTCAATCTTTGAAGGACAATCCCTCCGTATTTGAACTGTTATCTGATTTTAATGGTGTAACCTGGAAACACTAAGACCAAACAAAACGACTTGGCCTTAAAGCTCAGTAGACTAGTTGATGTTATGCTGTTGTTGTCATTGAGGTAGACTATCATGCTAGCATGTTTAAGCTGTGCACACCAAACAGCCTTCAGCATGGTTTAACAGGGCTCTGCACGGCAGACACTGTTTCTACCTTTTGAAGTTGATACAGCCTTACAACAATTGCTTTTATTACTGAGCAGCTGAAGTGTACTTATTTTTTAATGCGGCATTAGGTTTAAGACCACACATCGTTTTAACTTAACAACCTGCCCTTTGACCTTGTGTGTGTGTGTGTGTGTGTGTGTCTGTACGTAACAAATCATTGTACTTGAAACTGCATTGAACATGCAGAAATTTGACCTGTGTGTGTCCCAGGGTTGGACTGCGACGTTGACATCCTAAGACCATCCAGAGGGTTAGGGTTATCATGCTGACCTTTGACCTGTGTGTGTGTGTTACAGGGTTGGACTGCGACATCGACATCCCTAAGACCATCCAGAGGGTCCGCCAGCAGCGATCTGGCATGGTGCAGACTGAGGCCCAGTATAAGTTCATCTACATGGCTGTGCAGCAGTACATCAACACGGTCCAAAAGAGGCTGGATGAGGAGCAGGTAGAGGAGGAGGTGGATGAGGAGCTGGATGAGGAGTAGGTAGAGGAGGAGCTGGATGAGGAGGTGGATGAGGAGGAGGTGGATGAGGAGCAGGTAGAGGAGGAGGTGGATGAGGAGCTGGATGAGGAGCAGGGAGAGGAGGAGGTGGATGAGGAGCAGGTAGAGGAGGAGGTGGATGAGGAGCAGGAGGTGGATGAGGAGCTGGATGAGGAGCAGGTAGAGGAGGAGGAGGTGGATGAGGAGCAGGGAGAGGAGGAGGTGGGGGTGGAAATGGGAGGAGGAGCAGAAGGAGTGGGTAAGGGAGAGTAGGAGTAGGTAAGGGAGAGTAGGAGTGGAGTAGGGAGAATAGGAGTAGGTAAGGGGAGAGTAGGAGTGGAGTAGGGAGAGTAGGAGTAGGTAAGGGGGAGTAGGTAAGGGAGAGTAGGAGTGGAGTAGGGAGAGTAGGAGTAGGTAAGGGAGAGTAGGAGTAGGTAAGGGAGAGTAGGTAAGGGAGAGTAGGAATAGGTAAGGGAGAGTAGGAGTGAAGTAGGGAGAGTAGGAGTAGGTAAGGGAGAGTAGGAGTGAAGTAGGGAGAGTAGGAGTAAGTAAGGGAGAGTAGGAATAGGTAAGGGACAGTAGGAGTAGGTAAGGGAGAGTAGGAGTGGAGTAGGTAAGGGAGAGTAGGAGTGGGTAAGGGAGAGTAGGAGTGGAGTAGGTAAGGGAGAGTAAGAGTGGAGTAGGTAAGGAGGGGGAAAGATGGGGAGGGGGGGGCAGAAGGTGTAGGTAGAGGGGAGGGGGGGCAGAAGGTGTAGGTAGAGGGGAGGGGGGGCAGAAGGTGTAGGTAGAGGGGAGGGGGGCAGAAGGTGTAGGTAGAGCGGTTGGGGGGGCAGAAGGTGTAGGTAGAGAGGAGGGGGGGCAGAAGGTGTAGGTAGAGCGGTTGGGGGGCAGAAGGTGTAGGTAGAGAGGAGGGGGGGCAGAAGCTGTAGGTAGAGGGGAGGGGGGCAGAAGGTGTAGGTAGAGCGGTTGGGGGGGCAGAAGGTGTAAGTAGAGGGGAGAGGGGGCAGAAGCTGTAGGTAGAGGGGAGGGGGGCAGAAGGTGCAGGTAGAGGGGAGGGGGGGCAGAAGGTGTAAGTAGAGGGGAGAGGGGGCAGAAGGTGTAGGTAGAGGGGAGGGGGCAGAAGGTGCAGGTAGAGGGGGAGGGGGGCAGAAGGTGTAAGTAGAGGGGAGAGGGGGCAGAAGGTTTAGGTAGAGGGGAGGAGGGGCAGAAGGTGCAGGTAGAGGGGTGCAGGAGAAGATAGGAGAGGAGGAGTAGGTAAGAGCACACGACCAGAGCACCTTAAAGCGCCCTGTCTATCTGTGGGGACCTTCTTGGCCCATAGCCAGGTCAATGCTAATGCTAGCTAACCCTTACCCAGGTCAATGCTAATTCTAGTTAACCCTAACCCTTATCCAGGTCAATGCTAATGCTAGCTTACCCTAACCCTTACCCAGGTCAATGCTAATGATAGCTAACCCTAACCCTTACCCAGGTCAATGCTAATGCTAGCTAACCCTTACCCAAGTCAATGCTAATTCTAGTTTACCCTTACCCAGGTCAATGCTAATTCTAGTTAACCCTAACCCTTATCCAGGTCAATGCTAATGCTAGCTAACCCTAACCATTTCCCAGGTCAATGCTAAAGCTAGCGAACCCTAACCCTTGCCCAGGTCAATGCTAATGCTAGCTAACCCTAACCATTTACCAGGTCAATGCTAATGCTAACTAACTCTTACCCTTTCCCAGGTCAATGCTAATGCTAGCTTACCCTTACCCAGGTCAAGGCTAATGCTAGCTAACCCTAACCCTTACCCAGGTCAATGTTACTGATAGACTTTTAAAAGTGTGGCTCTAGTGTGACAATAGGAGCACCTGAACTCCATTCTAGCAAGCCGGCAGCAAACACCTGAGGCTAGCTGGGAGAGTGTTAGCTAACTCTACAGATCTTCTGCTAGCTGAAATATTCTCACCTTCAGGCTATGGAATAGAACTGGAATGGGTTTTGAAATACCAGTGATTACCTTCAATCCTTACTTGTATGGCCTGAAATCATGTATATCATGTAACATTCAGAAAGGAATCTTTCCATCGTGACAAAGCCATCTCGTTCGAGAACTCAATCTTATTACCTGTTCCACTGCTGAAGACAGGGCTTTGAAATGACTTTCATAGATGACTGCTGTTTCCATCTGTCCTGCTGGATTTCCCCCAGACTAAACCTTGCTGTGTGCTTTTCCTTCCCAGAGGAACAAAACCATGGAGAGAGAGTACTCCAATATCCAGTGCCCCCAGATGACCAACACTGTGTCAAAAACCAACAAGACCACTTCACGATCCTCCTCCGTGTGAGTGGACCCTTAACCCTAACCCTGACCTTAACCCTGACCTTAAACCTAACCCTTCCCTGCTACTCACACAGAGGCCCTGTAGATGAACCCTAACCCTTACCCTAACCTTTCTACACAGAGGCCCTGTAGATGAACCCTAACCCTTACCCTAACCTTTCTACACAGAGGCCCTGTAGATGAACTCTAATCCTTACCCTAACCTTTCTACACAGAGGCCCTGTAGATGAACTCTAATCCTTACCCTAACCCTTCTACACACAGGCCCTGTAGATGAACCCTAACCCTTACCCTAACCGTTCTCTGCTACTCACACAGAGGGCACATAGCCTGAGGTTCTCTCTCTGAACATACGCCCTGTAGATGATCCAACCTTTCTCTGTAGTAAATCAATCATTATTGTTGTTGTTATTGTTTTTCTGTTCTGACAGGGTGACGAATGACGACTCTTCCAGCGTATACGAGAACCTGAACATCAAGAGCCCCACGGCAACAGGGGGCAGCAACGCCAAGGCAACGGGGGGCAGCACCACCAAGGCAACAGGGGGGGGCAATGCCAAGCCAACGGGGGGCAGCAACGCCAAGGCAACAGGGGGCAGCAACGCCAAGGCAACGGGGGGCAGCAACGCCAAGGCAACGGGGGGCAGCAACGCCAAGGCAACGGGGGGCAGCAACGCCAAGGCAACGGGGGGCAGCAACACCAGGAGATAGAGGTCTGGACCTGGGCCCCTCTCTGTCTCTCTGTCAGGTACCAGCACCACCTGCTTATAGACGATAAGAAGAAGCTAGTGTACCATTAGGAAAAACATGTGTGTAAACTGTTTGTGTGTTTAAATCATCCTGTGTGTGCGTGTGTGTGTGTGTGTGTGTGTGTGTGTGTGTTTCAGCTTTAGCAGAGATGCTGCTTTGTCAAGGCCTGACAAACCATATGGGGCGGTGCACCCTGCGGCACCTGATTGTACCCCCAATACGGTGGACCCTTCCTGGGCTGGAGGTGGCGGTGCTGCCCTGCCTTTCACAGAGAGAAGGGGGTACACCTCATCAGGTCCTTGTCCCCTTCTCTCATCACACCCAGCTGGACACGCCCCCAGGCTCACACACACACACACACACACACACTCACTCACTCACTCACTCACACACACAGTCACACACACACACACACACACACACACACACACACACACACACACATACTCATTCACACACCCTTTTCTCCAGTCTCTCTGCGACACCCTGTCCTTTCAAACCAACAAAGTGCCTCCATTTGGATGCTTCTGTCTGCAGCCCATCTCTCCTTTTCAACAACCGTCTCTCTCTCTCTTTCTCTCTATCTCATTCTCTCTCTCTCTTTCTCTCTCTCTCATTCTCTCTCGGGGGCTGTCATCTTCTTGAACCAAAGACTGATGCTATTTTCTGGTCATTACTGTGTTGTTGAGTGATGCCTGGGCAGCTATGCAGCCTGCTGTACTACTGGGTCTGATGATGGAGCAGCTATGCAGCTATGCAGCTATGCAGCTATGCAGCCTGCTGTGCTGCTGGGTCTGGTGATGGAGCAGCTATGCAGCCTGCTGTGCTGCTGGGTCTGATGACAGGGCAGCTATGCAGCTATGCAGCTATGCAGCTATGCAGCCTGCTGTACTACTGGGTCTGATGATGGAGCAGCTATGCAGCTATGCAGCTATGCAGCTATGCAGCCTGCTGTGCTGCTGGGTCTGGTGATGGAGCAGCTATGCAGCCTGCTGTACTGCTGGGTCTGGTGATGGAGCAGCTATGCAGCTATGCAGCCTGCTGTGCAGCTATACTGCAGCTATGCAGCCTGCTGATGATGGAGCAGCTATGCAGCTATGCAGCTATGCAGCTATGCAGCTATGCAGCCTGCTGTACTGCTGGGTCTGGTGATGGAGCAGCTATGCAGCTATGCAGCTATGCAGCTATGCAGCTATGCAGCCTGCTGTACTCCTGGGTCTGATGACAGGGCAGCTATGCAGCCTGCTGTACTGCTGGGTCTGGTGATGGAGCAGCTATGCAGCTATGCAGCTATGCAGCTATGCAGCTATGCAGCCTGCTGTACTCCTGGGTCTGGTGATGGGGCAGCTATGCAGCTATGCAGCTATGCAGCTATGCAGCCTGCTGTGCTGCTGGGTCTGGTGATGGAGCAGCTATGCAGCCTGCTGTACTGCTGGGTCTGGGCGACGACAAGCCAGGACCTTCCAGCAGCAGAACCCCTGTGTCTTTCTGACACTCTGAAAGCAGGACTGTGTCACACGACTGTCCTCCCGCGACAATAACAGGTGTCTGTCCATGCTTCTCTGCGTAATGTGTTGGTTTTATATCCCTTCCTCAGGAGAACAATTTTTTATAAATCAAAGTACAGTAGTTAAAGGTTTGAGAATGGAACAGGTCAGCAGGATTCAGCTCTGACGGCTAACTCTTTATGTTGTCCTTTTGATGGGCTAGTCCGTCCAGCGTGGTGGTGGTGCTGTTAGTGGTGAGGTGTAGTAGGAGAACAGGCTAGTCTGTTAGTGGTGGTGAGGTGTAGTAGGAGAACAGGCTAGTCTGTTAGTGGTGGTGAGGTGTAGAAGCAGAACAGGCTAGTCTGTTAGTGGTGGTGAGGTGTAGTAGCAGAACAGGCTAGTCTGTTAGTGGTGGTGAGGTGTAGTAGCAGAACAGGCAGTCTGTTAGTGGTGGTGAGGTAGAGTAGGAGAACAGGCTAGTCTGTTAGTGGTGGTGAGGTGTAGTAGCAGAACAGGCTAGTCTGTTAGTGGTGGTGAGATGTAGTAGCAGAACAGGCTAGTCTGTTAGTGGTGGTGAGGTGTAGTAGCAGAACAGGCTAGTCTGTTAGTGGTGGTGAGGTGTAGTAGCAGAACAGGCTAGTCCGTTAGTGGTGGTGAGGTGTAGTAGCAGAACAGGCTAGTCCGTTAGTGGTGGTGGTAGTAGCAGAACAGGAGTTAGTGGTGGAGAGGTGTAGTAGCAGAACAGGCTAGTCCGTTAGTGGTGGTGAGGTGTAGTAGCAGAACAGGCTAGTCCGTTAGTGGTGGTGAGGTGTAGTAGCAGAACAGGCTAGTCCGTTAGTGGTGGTGAGGTGTAGTAGCAGAACAGGCTAGTCTGTTAGTGGTGGTGAGGTGTAGTAGCAGAACAAGCTAGTCTGTTAGTGGTGGTGAGGTGTAGTAGGAGAACAGGCTAGTCTGTTAGTGGTGGTGAGGTGTAGTAGCAGAACAGGCTAGTCTGTTAGTGGTGGTGAGGTAGAGTAGGAGAAGAGGAGAGTGTAAAAGGGTCAGACGTTTGACGTTGGCTGCATCACCCACATCTTTGAGACAACATTAGCAAGCCAGATGGCGCAAAGCCAGAGATTAAGGAATAGATTTGTCTCTGAAAGTAATAAGACAGCTGTAATCCCGGCTGGAGGTCCTGTGATGTCAGGGAGGATGAGGTCACAGGGGAACTTCACAGCCCAGCCTCCTGCCCAGATGCAAAGCCATCTATATTTAGTGTTTAGCAAATGGATAGGTGGGGGGGGGGGGGGGGGCTTGCAGCCATGATGCCAGCCAGCTGTGGACCGGGCTTAGTGCAGGGTCTGGTCCAGTAGGCCTAAGGATTCTTTATGGTGGGAGACGGGTCCTTCGGTCATCCTGGGGTCATCCAAACTATGCCGGAGGTTTAGGATGTGATTGTAGCATAGTTGGCTGATACTGAAGAGCACTTGGAGGATGTTTTAAAATCTAAAGATCCCTTTTTAAATGCATACGTGTTGCTGATGATGGTAAGCTATGTTTGATCATGTGACTGGTGACAAACCGTCACTACCTATTAAAAGGTGTTTTGGATTATTGAATCCATGTATTGTAGTAAAGCGAACACCGAGATTGTTTGTGAAATAATCCCTGTGGTCCGTCCATCCCCTTGGAAACCCAGGATGTCCTGATGGAAAGTCCCCTTTCTGCTTTTTCTTTGCCTTTTCCTAATTGTTGTTCACTGTCTGTAAAATAAGAAAAGAAAAAAAAAATGCTTTTAAAAGGAAATGTGTTTCACTTTCCCTCTGTGGGTCAAAAGGTTTTATCATGTGGGTGAAAACAAAGGACACTTCATTTCTTGAATCTGTTTGAAACAGCTGAAGCTGTAGGCGAGGGGGAGGGGACAGAGAGGAGGCAGTGCACTAGATATATGATGTCATCAGTTTCCTGTTATTGGACTGAGGTGTTCGACGTTGTACATTTTGAATTGTTTTATCCATTGATACATTTTGTATTGTGCAACAAATTATTATTATTATTATTATTATTATTATTATTATTATTGTTAATAGTGTCTATATTATCACAGGATTATTGCAACATTGATAATTTTATTTTAGTTCTATGGTCGATCAGTATACACGAATGTATAAAGTAAATATTGACATGATTTTGTTTCTGCTTGTTTTCTTAAATTACTTGAATATGAAGTTGATATAGTTTATTTTTATTTGTGTCCCTGTCCGTGTGATATGGCTGTTGGTATACTTCCTGTTTCCTCCCTGGGATACAGAGGGGTTTCCTGCACTTGCATTGGCCCAAACGCCCCTGCTCTGCCCTCTCCTGTCCAAGCTTCAAACTGCTGCTGCAACCACAGTCACCAATGGCATCACAATGACTCAACAGTCTAATAAAAACTTGAAAACATTTACTAGAGAATCTCTGTTCCGTTCCGTGTACCAAGCTTTTTGAGTGAAAATGTTGATTATTCTCCTTTCATTAAAGTGAATAGGGAGTGGCAACAGTGATGTTGTGATCTGAGGCTGAGGAGACTCTCCCAGTGTATCAGCTTTCTGTTTATGATCCGGTCCACAGGGCTATAAAGGATAACGTCATATTACCAGGGTGTGTTGCACCCAAAAGAGAAAGAACATTTAGGAACTTGGTGTGTTTATCAGGGCAAAGTAGTAACACACACACACACACACACACCTAAACACACACTGGGCTAAAAACAGCATATCTTTGCCAACTGTCATACACACAGTCTGGAAGAAAACTAATCCAGGAGCACAGGAAAGACTGCTTCTACCAGGAAGCAGGACCGGGGCAAACATCCTGGCGACCAGTCGGACTAACGGCAGTCTCACTGTCCACGTTAGAATACCTTTATAAGACTAACCGTCTGTCTGCGTGTTAGAATACCTTTATAAGACTAACCGTCTGTCTGTCTGTCTGTGTGTTAGAATACCTTTATAAGACTAACCGTCTGTCTGTCTGTGTGTTAGAATACCTTTATAAGACTAACCGTCTGTCTGTCTGTGTGTTAGAATACCTTTATAAGACTAACCGTCTATCTGTGTGTTAGAATACCTTTATAAGACTAACCGTCTGTCTGTGTGTTAGAATACCTTTATAAGACTAACCGTCTATCTGTGTGTTAGAATACCTTTATAAGACTAACCGTCTGTCTGTCTGTGTGTTAGAATACCTTTATAAGACTAACCGTCTGTCTGTGTTAGAATACCTTTATAAGACTAACCGTCTGTCTGTCTGTGTGTTAGAATACCTTTATAAGACTAACCGTCTGTCTGTGTTAGAATACCTTTATAAGACTAACCGTCTGTCTGTCTGTCTGTGTGTTAGAATACCTTTATAAGACTAACCGTCTATCTGTGTGTTAGAATACCTTTATAAGACTAACCGTCTATCTGTGTGTTAGAATACCTTTATAAGACTAACCGTCTGTCTGTGTGTTAGAATACCTTTATAAGACTAACCGTCTGTCTGTGTGTTAGAATACCTTTATAAGACTAACCGTCTGTCAGTCTGTGTGTTAGAATACCTTTATAAGACTAACCGTCTATCTGTGTGTTAGAATACCTTTATAAGACTAACCGTCTGTCTGTGTGTTAGAATACCTTTATAAGACTAACCGTCTGTCTGTGTTAGAATACCTTTATAAGACTAACCGTCTATCTGTGTGTTAGAATACCTTTATAAGACTAACCGTCTGTCTGTCTGTCTGTGTGTTAGAATACCTTTATAAGACTAACCGTCTGTCTGTCTGTGTGTTAGAATACCTTTATAAGACTAACCGTCTATCTGTGTGTTAGAATACCTTTATAAGACTAACCGTCTGTCTGTGTGTTAGAATACCTTTATAAGACTAACCGTCTGTCTGTCTGTGTGTTAGAATACCTTTATAAGACTAACCGTCTGTCTGTGTGTTAGAATACCTTTATAAGACTAACCGTCTGTCTGTCTGTCTGTGTGTTAGAATACCTTTATAAGACTAACCGTCTGTCTGTGTGTTAGAATACCTTTATAAGACTAACCGTCTGTCTGTCTGTCTGTGTGTTAGAATACCTTTATAAGACTAACCGTCTATCTGTGTGTTAGAATACCTTTATAAGACTAACCGTCTGTCTGTGTGTTAGAATACCTTTATAAGACTAACCGTCTATCTGTGTTAGAATACCTTTATAAGACTAACCGTCTGTCTGTGTTAGAATACCTTTATAAGACTAACCGTCTGTCTGTCTGTCTGTCTGTCTGTGTGTTAGAATACCTTTATAAGACTAACCGTCTGTCTGTGTGTTAGAAGTCAGAACTCACCACAGTCACAAGATAGAAGTCTCAACCTAATTGATTTTTTTCTTCTCTTGTCATCTGAATAGAATCAAATAGACTAAAACTATATATTGTTGAAAAAAGTACCCCTCCCCCCAAAGAGCTCAAATTTAAGCTTTTATACAATTTTTATTTGTAAACAAAATATATACAGAGACAGAACAATCAAATATTACAACATACAAAATCTCACCTGTGCTCAACAAAATGTTTTTTAAAACTATTTGGAAACTGACTGAAAGTTTTTTGTTCCTCTAAACCGGATACTGACATAGAATGTGAAAAAAACTGTGGAATCAACATATTAATATAATAAAAAGTAAAATCGACATTTTAATCAGAACACGTTTCAGTGTGAAATGCCTCCTCCCGATATTGGCTTGGATACAGCAGTAATCCTTGAATGGTTTCATTGCACAGAACTCTGACAGAACAATGCCCCTGAAGTCAGTCCAGATGCAGGGGGCTGA
>JAPMUY010002295.1:0-2500 GCA_026901105.3 Galaxias olidus
GCCCCCACTGTTCTGACTCATTGGTCATCATGGAGAGAAGAGAGGGGACAGAGAGACAGACAGAGAGAGAGAGAGAGAGAGAGAGAGAGAGAGAGAGAGAGAGAGGAAGAGGCAGGGACAGAGAGACAGACAGAGAGAGAGAGAGAGAGAGAGAGAGGATAGGGGACAGAGAGACAGACAGAGAGGGAGAGTAACGAGGCAGGGAGAGAGTGATAGATACCAACAGAGATAAGACAGGCAGGAAAGAGAGAAAGAAAAGTGAGAGGGGAGAGAGAGGCAGGGAGAGGGAGAGGAAGGGAAGGGAGAGTGAGGGGAACAGAGATGGGGACAGAGAGAGAGAGAGAGAGAGAGAGAGAGAGAGAGAGGAGGGGAACAGAGAGAGGGAGAGAGAGAGAGAGGGAGGGGTGGCAGCCACCATACCATACTTACTGCAGCAGGGACAGTGGAAGGTGTGAAGGCAATAAAAACATCCCGGGGCCGGTAAAGGTGCCATTTCCCAGCCAGAAATGCTCAGGTGTCTGTGTGTAGATGTGTGTGTGTGTGTCTTTATTCTTGTGTTTGTGTGTGTGTGTGTGTGTGTGTGCGTGCGTGCATGCGTGTGTGTGTTTGTAAGAGTACATGTTGTATGAGTGTCTGTCAGATTGAGATGTGTGTGGTTGTGACCCAGTGTGTGTGTGTGTGTGTGTGTGTGTGTGTGTGGGGGGGGGGGGGGATTCTGCCTGCATTAATCTACTGTAAGACAGGGCCTGAATTGGGGCTAGGTTAGCTGCTTAGGGTTAAGAAGCTCTTATGCTGGCTGGCTGGCTGGCTGGCTGGCTGGCTGGCTGGCTGGCTGGCTAGACAGACAGACAGACAGACCCACAGACAGACAGACAGACAGACAGACAGGCAGGCAGGCAGGCAGGTGACAGTGTTTAAACAGGGCCAGATGCAGAGCCACTTGCTTCAAAGGTTTTCTGGGATGAACCTCAGAATGCATGTTTCCCCATTGTAACCATGTTGATTATGGTGTGTGTGTGTGTGTGTATAGGGGTACAGACAGAGAACTATATGCAGACTGGTTGGGGCTGATAGTCAATGTTAGACACTCTTCTCTCTAGGTTCACCAGGGAATTGTCAGCTTTCATGGTTATTACATTCCTCAGCTTAATGATTATTGTTTGTCTGAACTTGTTTGTTTACGTTGTTTTAGGTGTTGTTGTTATTGTTTGTCACGCTGTTTACCACTTGGATAGAAGAATACTGCAAAAGAGAACACGTTTCAGTGTTTTACTTGTTAAATAAGATTATCATTATCATTATTATTTACATTATTATGATTTAATAGCATTATTATTTACCATGTTATCGTTATAAAGACATCCATTATCCAGGAGCATCAGAGCTGAGGTATCACCTAGAGAGATCCACAGGTAGCTCCCCTTCCATTGGCTGTAATTGCTTTGACCTTTGAGAGGGATGGCAGCCAGCTGCCTGTCTCTCAAACGCGGCTTATCTCATTTATCTGATATTGTTCATACCTGTTATTTATTTAATATTAGTGGTGTCATCAAGTATTGAGTTAATGCCTTATTACATTATGAATAAATGCGTTGGTTCTGTGGCTATCTGCTTTTCTGATGGAATGTGCACTAGCAAACAGCTGACACAATTTGACTGTCATGCGGCTGTTATGGGAACGCCGTGATTGCATGACGGGTCCTAACAGGATTGACGGGTTCTGCAGAAAACGTTCACACACCTGGTGCTGAGTGAGAAAACACAGGGACGGAGCGACACATTTCAGTCTGTCGCCGGGCTTTACCCGCTAAAAACACATGGGTACAGGTGTGTCTGCTCAGACTGCAGACTCCACTAACATCTGAGTGTGTATTAAACACGCAACACACACAAGTTCTTCAATCAAGTCCTATGACAGAACACTGCGTGTGTGTGTGTGTGTGTGTGTGTGTGTGTGTGTGTGTGTGTGTGTGTGTGTGTGTGTGTGTGTGTACAGACTAAGTGTGAAAGAGAGAATCTCATTTACTTGTACTATAGTGAAGTGATGTATATAGCCGACACGCATAGATTTTCAATGCATTGTTTTATTAATAATTGGTGTTATTAATTGACATGACAATAACATTTTTTTGTTTAATCTGTCTAATACCGAGAATTGAGAAACAGAGAGCAAGAGAGAGAGAAGTAGGTGAGCTCCTTTATGCGTGTGTGTGTGTGTGTGTGTGTGTGTGTGTGTGTGTGTGTGTGTGTGTGTGTGTGTGTTTTTAACACGTGTGTGTGGACACACAAACACACACAAAGCACACCCAGCACTGAGTGAGAGAACGTATTTGTTTAACTGGGATCTTTGGACAACACAGGTTCATTAAGAGGAGGGGACGGCGAGTTCAACAGGAGGAGAGGAGGAGGAGAGGAGAGGAGGAGGAGGAGGAGAGGGGGCAGAGGAGAGGAGGGAGGGGAGAGGGGGGAGAGGAGAGGAGAGGAGAGGAGAGGGAGAGGA
>JAPMUY010002295.1:15000-17500 GCA_026901105.3 Galaxias olidus
ACGCGCTCAGGCATGCACACTCACAAACACACACACACACACACACACACACACACACACACACACACACACACACACACACAGCCAAGCCCCTGTAGGTCTGCAGATCTCTTCCAAACCCAGCCCAGTCCCTCCAGCGCTCTCCCTGATCATGGGAAAATCTCTCTTCTTTTTACTCTCTCTCCCTTTGTTCCTCCTCCACCGTTCCTCATCCCCCCATCCCCTCCTTCTTCCTCCTCCTCCTCTCTTCCTGCCCTCCTCTGTTCATGTGAACAAACCCTGGAAAAGCCTGTTTCTTAATCAAAGCAAGGCTGGAAACATGTAGAGGCTTTCTCCTGATCCATTCATTTCCCTCTCAGCTGAATGTCAAGCTATTCGTTATTGGTTTGAATGAACAGGTGTAGCCTGGGCCTGTCAAGGGCTGATCCTGGGTCTGTCGAAGGCTGATCCTGGGCCTTTCAAGGGCTGATCCTGGGCCTGTCAAGGGCTGATCCTGGGCCTGTCAAGGGCTGATCCTGGGCCTGTCAAGGGCTGATCCTGGGCCTGTCAAGGGCTGATCCTGGGTCTGTCGAAGGCTGATCCTGGGCCTGTCAAGAGCTGATCCTGGGCCTGTCAAGGGCTGATCCTGGGCCTGTCAAGGGCTGATCCTGGGCCTGTCAAGGGCTGATCCTGGGTCTGTCGAGGGCTGATCCTGGGCCTGTTGAAGGCTGATCCTGGGCCTGTGGGAACTGCTTTGTCGCCTGGGCTCCACACTCTCAATTCTACTGCTGTTAAATCTATAATGGTGGCGATACATAAACTACAATACATCAACCCAATATGAATCGCTGCAGGGCAAAGGATTCTGGGAGTCTGAGTTGAAGGTGGTGCTTCAGAAAGGAGGGCTGAAGTTGGCATACAAAGAGTTAATTTCTGTGTTATCACTAGGATTAAATAAAGATTTATAGTAGTATAGTAGTAAATTAGGTGGTTGTGAATATATACTTTTCTGAGGGTGTAGTAGTCTTCTAAGTAATTACATGTATACTCTTTATCACCAAAGAAAGAGGTGGGGAATTCTCCATGTTTTTGGGGTTACATTTATAAGCGTGTGTCTCACGTCTCTACCGAATCAAGAGACTGGGACACCCAAGATGGCCGACACATAGTTACATCAACCAACCTGTTGTCATGGAGAACAACAAACAACACACACACAGTGTACTAACAGCAGAATGTTTATTGATGTGGTTTGAAAGCTGTACAGCATTCCTGATGTGATTCAGAAATGACGCCTGGCCAACGGTGGAGGTCTGATCACATGCAAAGACACCATTTAAAAGATGGCCCGCCTTCTCTCCTTAAAACAGCATACCAGAGGCCAAATATGTGCTTTACAGCATTTCTCTGTCTGTGTGTGCGTGTGCGTGTGCGTGTGCGTGTGCTCGGGCACGTGTGCGTGTCTCATGCTGTGTGTGTGTGTGTGTGTCATGTCTCTTTGGCGTGTGTGTGTGTGTGTGTGTGTGTAAGAAACAGAGGTTAAGCAAAAATGTCTGAAAAGATTTCTGGAATTGAGTAATTGAGGAGGGCTCACAGGGCTAAGGTTGCATTAGCATCAGCTTGCTTTGGTTAGGTGCCCTTACTCTCATCCATCGTATTTCTCTCTCTCTCTCTCTCTCTCTCTCTCTCATCCTGCTACTCTGGGGGTCTTTCTCCTTTCTTTCTCTCCCTCTCTATTTCTCAGTTCTTTCTGTTCTCTTTCTCTTTCTTATCGTTTATTAGTTTACTTTACTTTATTATTACTTTGCTCTCCTTCTGACCCTTTCTTCTCTTGTCAGATTTTTCACTTTTGTTCTTGCTCTCTCTCCCCTACACAGTCTTTCTCCTTATCTCTTGTTATCCCCCCCCTCTCTCTGTATCGCTCTCTCTCTCTCTCTCTCTCTCTCTCTCTCTCTCTCTCTCTCTCTCTCTCTCTCTCTCTCTCTTTCTCTCTCTCTCTGTTCTTGGTTGTGACAGTAGCTGCAGCTCTCAGTTGTCTGTGTGGTTGCTGAAGCTGCTCCCCCTCTTTTCTGCTGACTTTAGCATTGTTAGAGGACCCTTCTCCTTTGGACTGCCATTAAACATATGTGTGTCTGTGTGTGTGTGTGTGTGTGTGTGTGTGTGTGTGTGTGTTTTACATACATCTGTGTGGGTCTTCGTGTGTGTGTGTGTGTGTGTGTGTGTGTGTGTGTGTGTGTGTGTGTGTGTGTGTGTTTTCGTACTGTTATGTGAAGTCTATAGACACTGATACTGCAGCAGCGTACAGCGCAGCACAGCACCAGTGAAGGATCATTTAGGCCACACCCTCAGACTGACTGTGGTGGCAGAATGTTCCAACTGGCCGAGTCTCAGAAGTGTCTCTTCGCTGCCTTTGGTCCCTGTTCATATGTAGTTGATAGAAAGGTCTAGGGGAGCTTATTTAAATGGTATCATCCATTCAAAGGAACAAGAGAATAAAGGAATAATCCAGATGTGAGGTGTA